>APFE031370722.1:0-21960 GCA_000404065.3 Pinus taeda
ATCAAATCATTGTTTCATTGTTTTTTGTATGTTCCTTGCGTGATCATTCCTTGGCTCCATGAAGAGAGTGTTGAAGTACTGATTTAATTTCTCTTCCATTTTCTCATGATAATGGATAAGGTTTCCTTCTTTATTCTTTAGTGCTAGTTTATATTATTCCTTATATGTTGGATCATCGTTCGATGGAAGAATGCAAAGTTTCTCTTCCAACACTTTAGCCAATTTATTCTAGATTTTTTATGCCAGAGTTTCTCTTCTTCTAATACCCTTTCCACCCAAATTTATTGTAGCTTGATCTCTTCTTGTTTTCTTTGATATATGATACCCTCATTGATGATTTTTTGTTGGAGTTCCATTTTATGCTCAAAACTCCTTTTTTCGATTATTATATTTCCAAAAGTTTCCATATTCCACTTTTTTGGTTTTCAATTTCTGTTGAAATATATACATTGTATTTTTGGTTCTTGACATCGAGTTGCTCCAGCATTCTCTCATCTTTCCTAAGAAGCCCATGTGCTCCAACAAAAAATATTGTTATCTGAAAGGCCTTTTTTGGGCCAGGTGAGATGTGAAGCTTCAGGGAAATCGGCCAATGATCCAATGAAAAATTAAGCGATAGTGGAACCATTGATTCTCAAGATAGTGGTTATGGATTGATGAGTTGCAACAAAGGAGATGAGATCATACAACGAGCTTTCCCTCATGGTCATTATTCCTCCTGCCGATCTGATGGAAGAATTGGCTATGTAACTATATTATTTGAAGCATGAGATGAAGTTGAGCAAAATGAAGTTTATTTTCTTGAATGAGGAGGATATCAGTTTTGTTAATAAGGATTTTATTTTTCAGGATTATTTTCCTTAATGGACCATTAAGTCTTCTAATATTCTAAGTAATACAATTCAATTGTAAACAGTGGGGGTTAGGGCTACGGACTTTACCTTTCCTTTGTTAATGAGTCTGGCTCCCAGTTTTTGAAGAAGCTGGCTGGTGGTTTTCCTTCCTCTTTTGTGGCTTGGGATTTTTGGGATATACCTTCCCACTGTTATGTTTTCTAGGATGAGTTTGGTTATTTTTATTTCAGATGGTGGATGATCCGAGCTATGCTTTAATTCCTCTTGGAGGAGATAGGCTCCTTTTATTTTCTAGAGTTGGTCTTCTGGGTTTGCTATTAGTCCATTGTCTTCCACTCCTCTATTATTGATATGAGTTCTACTTCTTCCAGGGCTTCTTTTATGGCACTTTCCTTAGTGTTTTCATTCATCAATATTTGTTCCATTTCTATGTCTTATTGTGAGTTATCATCCTCTTTGTTGTTGTGATCCAAGCCTTTGTCCTCTTGTTGTTGATTTGCTACAAACTACTTATCTTCTCTTCCTCCATCCTTTGTTGGGTTGCTTGGTAACGTCTATCCTTGAATATTGTTCAAACCCTCAAACTGGTTCTGGTTGACTGCATGTGTTTGTTCCTTTCTTGTATTATTTTTCCTAGTGTTTTTATTGCTTGCGTTTTCTCTAGTAAAGCCCTCGTTATTGTTTTTCTAGTTGTCCTAATCAGTGTTCTGAGCCATTTTGTTTTGCGTAAAATCCTTGAAGAGGTGTCCATCCTCATGGAACTTTATACAGTAAAAGGGAGTATGTTCGTTATCTATTCTTTGGAGCCAAAACTCATCACTGAAAATTAGTTTTCTCGCTTCTGGGAGGGCTCTGAAGGCATCAATATATACACATATTCTGGCATAGGAGACATAGTTTTTACTTTGTGTGCCTTCTAACATTTTTATATACTGTCCCAGTTGGTCTCCTATGCCTTTGAGGATTGAAGGAGCCCAATAATCCACTAGAAAGGAGTAGAGGCCTACTGAGACAATGACTCTTGTGAAATTCTCTTTATCAGTAGTGAAGTTTTCTTTCTAGAATCTCGTATACAATCCTCTTGAGTTAAAGAACTAGGGAACTCATTCAAATATCCTATCTCTATCTTCTAATAGGTCGAAAATCAATATAAAGAACTCCTTTGAACCTAGTTGGAGTCTGCTTCCCCCCTTTGAATTCCATTTGGCTTGGATCCACCAGTTGTGGGTGCTTTTTTCCCGTTATTGAGGAAAACTTCTTGACTTCTATGAAACATTTAATTAGCTAATGTCTTAATTAGGAATTAAATATAATCACCTTAATGATCTTATTAGGGATTTTTTATGGATAAAATAATTTTTTTTCATAATTAAATTGCATCCTTTTTCCTCCTTCAACAATATGTACTCAACCATTAATTTCCCATCTTTGCATTTATTTATAAATAAATAAAAATATAGTTTTAACACAATTATTATCAACGAAAAATTACTAATAATTAAAATGTTCATATGCTTTTCCTGTAGAGTACTAAAAAAAATAAATTAAGAAACCAAATTATGCACAATTATTTATAATCACATCACTAAGAAAGGATATACCACAACCTATCCAACCTAAATTTGACACTATCCTAGTGTCCAATCAATACTTTATCTCTAAAAATACTTCAAATTTCATGAAAGCACAGAAGGATAAGCTTCCTTGAAATAATGCTCTAGCTCTGAGGTTGCTTCCATTGGAGTGAAATTGTTGCCATTGAACATTCAACTACACTACATATCTATTCCGGAGTGTAACCGCCCTTCGGTCTAGAATAGACAATGGTTGTACTAGAAATGATCCCTTTGGTTCCACTTGTACAACATGTCAATCAATCATATGAGATGAATTGTGTACATACTTTTTCAATATTGAAACATGAAATACATTATGAAACTTAATATCGGTTGGTAGGGCTAGTTGATAGACAATGGGTCCAACTCTGGCTAACACCTCAAAGGGTCCACAATATCTAGGAGATAACTTAGCATAATTGAAAATTCTAAGTGTACTCTTCTTAGGCTTGAATTTAAAATATAAATGATCCCCCCACATTGAATTCCTTTTGATTTCCCTTCAGATTTACATAGCGTTTCTAATGATATTGGGCTGTTTTCAAATTTTGCTTAACTGATTTAACTATCTCTTCGATTTCTTTTAACATGTACAGCACTAACATCAACATGTCTTCAGGAGGGTGCAAATTTAATGGTAATTCACGTCCTCTTTCATACATGACTTTAAAATGGCTCATTTTTAGAGATTTTTATATCCATTGTTATAAGAAAATTCAACTAAATACAAATAGTCCTCACATTTGGTTTATGTGTCTTTCACATACATCCTTAACATGCCCTCTAATATTTGACTGGTCCTTTCTGTTTGACAATAATTTTTAGGATTACAGGATGTACTAAATTTCAGCTTATTTCCCATGTTTTCAATAATCCTTTCCACACTTTGTAGGTGAAATTTTCATCTCTATCAAATTAGAATCTTAGATATCCCATGAAGTCTAAAACTTTCTCTCATGAAAAATTCTACAATATTTATGTCCTTGAAAGAATATTTGATTGGAATGAAATTTTCTTCTTTAGTAGGTTTGTCAACCATAACCATAATGGAATCATGCTATTTTTTTTTTGGTAACCATATGATGAATATATTGAAATGGTCTCCCATTTCCACTCTAGAATGGGTAGTGGTTGCAACAAACTAGTAGAGTTCTGATGGGATGAATTAACATGTTGGAATTTAAGACATCTTGTTATGTACTCAATTATTTCACTTTTCATATTTGGCCAGTAAAATTCTTTTTTAATGTAGCGATCAACCTTTTATACGTAGCATGAGCCATTGTTGGTATTTTATGTATCTCATCGAAGGCAAAAAAAAAAATCATATTTATATCATTAGGAATTTAAATTCGGCCTTTAAACTACAATAAATATTGGTAGTTAACTGAAGATTCCTCTTTCTCCTTAACCAATTTATCAATTTTTCTGAAATTTTTCTTTAATTTTCAGATATTATAAATTAGAATTTGTAGTTGTTTTGACCTTTTCTAATATTTTTTTTGACCAACTAATTGCTTTTGTATCATTAATATTCTTAAGTTTTTTCTTAAGGAATTAGTTCTTTTGTTTCCCTTCCCTTTAATGTGTGTAATCTAAAAATCATATTCACTAAAAAATGCTAACCATCTTGCTTATCTAACATTTAAATTAGGTGGATCAAATAGGTATTTCGGACTAACATTACTTTTCATTATCTAGAATATCCTCCAAATTAAATAATGTGTGCACATTTTGAATTCATAAATGATTGATGCCAATTCTAGATCATGAGTGACATAATTTTTCTTATGTTCTTTCAATTTTCTGGATTCATAGGAAATAACATAACCATCATGTAGCAAGTCTTTCCCTAGACCTTCCTTACATGGATATATATAAATCAAAAATTCCTTATTGGGATCAAGTAATCTTAATATTCGATTTGTGTTCAAAATCTACGTTAGTTTATAAGAACTATCTTGATACTTTTGACTCCACTCAAATTTGATTCCCTTGTTTTGTAGATTAGAGATTGGATAAGAAAGTTCAAAGAATTCCTCTATAAATCTCTTATAATAGAATGTGATGCCTATAAAGGATCTAACTTCTTCCACATTCTTTTGTTTTTTCCACTCCCTTATTTTGTTTATCTTCTTGGGATCTACACTAATCCCTTCTTTTGATATTACTTATCCTAGATAATGAATTTGTTACTAATAATCAACACCTTAAATGTTTGTCATGCTCATCTTTACTCTTTGAGTATAATAGAATATTGTCTATAAAGAAATTTACAAACTTATCTAGAAATGGTCTTAATACACTACTCATTAGACAAATGAATGTAGCAGGTACATTAGTAAGCCGAAATGGAAGTATGAAAAATTCGTAGTTTCTATAATCTGTGTGAAGTTTTGTCTTGTGTATGTTTTCATCCTTAACCCTAATTTGACGATATACCAATATTAAATAAATTTTATAAAATATAAAAAATCCTCTAACTTGATTAAATAATTCATCTATTCTTGAAAAGTTATATTTATATTTTGTAGTTAGCCCGTTCAGCCAATCCATTCCTATGAGGACATCATAGTATCCTAATGGTAATATGTTCATATTGAGGGTAGTACGCATTCCATTGATCTATTGGAATAAGGAATTACTTGGGGGGGGTGAATTAGTTATAGTGAAATTATTTCAATTTTAAGTATAAGTATTTAACTCTTTTCACTATGGTTAGTTACTTGTGAGAGATTTCATACACAATAAATATGATCAAAAACCCATCACTTGAGTATCATGCACATATTGACACAGGGATTTTTATGTGGAAACCCAAAGGGAAAAGAACACTAATCTCTTTGTTATTATGAACTAAATTAAGAACCTACTTATTTACATAAATTTGTTTGTGAGAACCCACTCATAGGAAGCACTGACCCCCTTAAGATAGCAAGAAAATACGTGCCAAGAGGCACCAACCTGTTATGAATGCAAGCCACCACCTACTCTAGTCGTTGTTTTACCTTTCATTCAATTTTCAAAATGAAAAAAGGGGAAATTCCATATACAAAGAAATAATAATATAGTTCACTGCAATATAATACGTTTTCTCTCAGTCCTCTACTATTCCAGAATCTCTCTTGGCCTCACACAACAACACTGCCCTATACTCACTCTGGTACAACACATTTTATTCATGCTTCTACACTCAACTGAATGTACTCGACTCTGAGCCTTCTATTGCACAAATTCTCTGGAGCACTCTCCTTCAGTTCAACACTTCAGCTATTTTCCCAACTTTCACGCATACTTCTCCACTATCTTAACCACATACATAAGAAAAATATATTCCTCAGTTCCTCAACGATAATCCTAAGTTTTCTCCCGTGCTGAGCTGAGCTCAATGTTTTCGTTGTCGCCATAAAAACTGTTCAAGGGATGACTCCTAGCAGGACACTCCATTCTCTTGTTTTGTCTCTTTTCACAAATTATTTCACTGCATTAAAACATAAGGTTGGGTCCTTTTCACTTTACCATCTCCCTATGTGATTCACCATACTGAGAATTTAATCTCATTCCACCTGCACACTCAATGTGACTCTGCATCCCCATTTATGGCTCACATATCTTAAATTTACTTCTACATGGTTTCTCTATTGTTCATTTATTTCTATAAGACATGCACAAGACATCATAGATGGATTCTTTGAACATCAAGACAAGCCCAATAGTTCTTCTCTAAGAATCATGATCCTCATCACCCTAACCTTATGATCTCTACAGCCACCATTAACTTCATCAACCAACTCCTTTGTATGCATTTTGTATTAGAGCCCTTTTATATCATTACTTTTATTGAAAAGATCCTACGAAATCACAAAATCCTGAACTTTTAGCTCCTTATGCTTAATTATTTTATCGCAATTCCTCCATAGGATTGTGTCTCGTGACCATTCGTTCCCACCATTCGTTCTTTTTGGATCCACAACAAAGAACCACCAACATCAGGCCTCCTTAGCATGAGAACTTTCTTAGGATTCAATTAAAGATGTGTTCTAAAATTATTACTTCGTAACTACTTTCGACACAACATCTTCGCAACACCTGGGTTCTAGGCCTTCTCTCCACACTTGGTTCTTTGGATCTCCCTCAACCATGTTCCACTAAACATCAAAAGATCCCTCCATTGTAACCTTTTCAAACTGACTTTATAATTGAGTTACATTGTTTCCTTCCTCTAAAATACTCCATAGCACAAGTGTGATAGGTTTTATTTATGCCCTTGGTCCTTTGGTTCTTCCACGACCATGTTTGAGTCACATCGGAGCTCCTCACATTGGATCGGAACTTCCCCTTAAAACAATTAGACACAAGTTAACAAAACTTAAACCTCTGAGATAACATCATGTTGATGCCATCAACTCCATGTGGTGCCTCCTTAGTGGTGGTACATGTTAGACATATTTTCCCTATTAGGCCACCAAAAATGATGAACCTGACTACCACGTGTCCTCCATACTTCCACATCATGTTGATGTAATCTGCCTCATCATCTTCTCAAGTCCAATCACCTACTGCTATGTGTACTAATAGAGGAGAGAGAAAGGGCCTCTTGGTCCTTTGGTTTTGCAACGAATTACCTTTCTAATTCTTGAGAAATCAAAACCTCGGTGCTTTTAAAGGAATTCAATTTATAAGGACTTATGAAACTCCCAGGTTCTGATGGTCTCTTCCTTTCGAGGTTCCACCTTGCTCCCATCCTCTGAAATTATGGCCTTCGATATTTCAGGTTTCGATATTTTGGTTTCCTATGATATTTGACCCTCCTCCTCTATTATCATATTGAAACTTCCTTAAAAAGGAATTTCATTGATGTTATGAAGATACACGGTCCTGATATCCTAGATTGCTCCAATATTTTTGCCTGCTTAGGACTTCAAGATCCTAAATTTGACAGTCCATAACATTTGATCCAAGAGGCCATTTACAGATTTGCACACAACATTGTAAAGCTATTTTAGATCACTTTCTAGTGGATAGGGTATAATGTAGACTTTGAGCCCTTTTTCTACATGAGAATTGGCTAAAACATTTTGTTGTTATTTTCACCTTGTCCCTTCTCTTGCATCTAGAATCCTAAACTCACAAGCACTATAGTAATCATTTTATGGCTTCTCCAATAATCATACTACTATGGTGATTCTTTACCAAAGACTAAAGCAACCATAGGAATCGCCCTAATATTGACACATCAAGCATATCAATGCTAGAATATGTTACCACCAACCTCCATGTTGATCTCGTTGTCATCAATGCCAACATAGTTGTATCCACTAGCCATCCATAAAATGCCAACTAACCAACGATCTTCCCCTTTGGCACTGATCGCAACAACATAAGTTCCCCTTGAAACTAGGCATAAGCTCCCCCTGAAACGAGTCATGGTCTTCCTCTTTTTTCTTCTTCTCTAATGCAATAATAAGTTTCTTCCCCTTTGGAATCAACTAGAAAGGATTCCCTTGACTAATCCCCTTAAACCACTGCAACCTATTGTTCAATTAATACCACATGTTGAGTAGTTGTCAACAGACACTATAGTTGATTCATTTGGCAGGAGGAGTCACAAATCCTATCTCATTCCTAATATTTTCAAAGGGTTTTCTTTCCAATGTCTTAGTAAATATATCTACAAGTTGGTCCTTAGTGGCCACATATTCAAGTCACGCAACATTGGTTGCAATATTCTCTCTTAAGAAATGGAACTTGATAGCAATATGCTTCGTCTTTGAGTGCATGACAGTATTCTTACCCATAATGATGGCACTAGCATTATCACACATGATTGGACTAGCCTCAAACAACTCCACCTTAATGTTCTTCAAGGTCTTCTTCATCAATATAATTTGTGAGAAAAAAGTGGTAGTTGCAATATGCTTTTCTTCACTAGTTGATAAAGAAATGGAGGCTTGTTTCTTTCTAACCCAAGACACTAAGCAATTTCCCAAATATAATTTTGCAATGGATGTGAATTTTTTGTCTTCAATATTGCCTACCAAATCAACCTCAGTATAGGCACTCTACTTAAATTCTCTTCTTTTAGAACACCATAGTCCAGTTCCTTGAAGATATGTGAAAATCATTTTGACAGCGATGACACAACTTTCAGGAGGAAAATCTTGAAATCTAGACTAATGATGCACTTCTTGCATTATGTCTCCTCTCAAAGCTGTGAAATAAAACAAGTTTCATATAATTGATCTGTAAACAATCTCATTTACTAGCAGTGTCTCATCTTCTGGTACAATTTGTAGCCTCTAACCATAAGAGTGCTAACTGGCTTGCAATCTTCTAGGAAAAATTTCTTCAAAGTTTCTCATAGGTACCTAGACTGGGAGATAAATACCCCATTTTTGACTGAGAAATTTGTAGTCCTCAGAAGAATCATACTTATTTGATCATGCACATATCGAACTTTGTCTGCATACAATTTTAAATTGATGTCCCAATTGTTCCACATCGCTACAAAATATTATGTCATCCACATACAAAACTATAATTAGTAGATGATATTCTTTAGACTTAATGTATATATTTTTACTACATTACCTTTATTAAATCCTTTATACAATAGGTATCGATCTAGTATTCCATATGAGGCTCTAGGAGCCTATTTGAGTCCATATAAGGCCTTTCTCATTTTGCAGTGAGTGTGAATCCATCTAACTGCTCAATATAAACTTCTTCCTCTAGATATCCATTAAGAAATTCCAAACTCACATCCATCTCATATACCTTGATTTTTTTATGACTAGAAAAGGAAATAAACATTATGATAGCTTCCATTCTAGCTTCTGGTGCAAAGGTTTCCTCAAAATCTATCCCTTCTATTCGGGCATACTCTTTACAAAATAATTGATCCTTTTTCCTAATTACTTTATGCTACTCATTTAACATATTTTTAAGACCCTTGTGTCTTGGAAGAAACTCCCAAGTGTCATTCTTCTCAATTAGGTCAAGTTCTTCATTCATAGCCCTCACCAAGAACTTGTCCTCACTTGCCTATCTGAGGATTTTAGGCTCAAGCTGAGATACAAGAGAAAGATTTGCACAACTTGAACTACCAACAAATTTCCTCCCGGTTTGAACATTAAGTCTTTGATCTCCAAAAATTTGACTATCACGGTGTTCCTTTCGTACATACCTGGAATGTGTTTTGGGCCTTAGGGTTTTGCTTGTTTCCACATCTTCATTATTTGACCAGCTTACCATTTTATTCATTTTGGATCACATAGCCCTTCGATCGAAAGGTCACATTAAAGCCATTATTACACATTATACTTACACTAAGAAAATTATGCTTGAGACCTTCTACATACAAAACATTTTGTGATTTAGTATTTTAATCAAGACTAGTTATTCCCTTACCCTGACTTCTTGTTTGGGAATTATTTTTGAAAATGACATTGCTCCCTCTATCCGTTTCTTTTAGAAACAAAAAAAATCTCTTATCCCAAGTCATATGTTTGGAGTAACCACTCTCCACATTCCATACTATTTCCATATTTTCATGTCCAATTCTCCGTATCTTTTCAAAAATTTGGTTTCCAAGGGTTATGAAACTTAGATGGATACTCAAAGATGTTTCTCTACTCACTTTTCTTGTGCCCAAATTTACTACATTTGGAATATTGAAAATTATTCACTAGGGGATAAAAGGTATTTTAATCTCTAACTGTAGAGTTCTAAGATATAGAATTATGGTACTTATTGTATCTAAAATTTTCATCTCTTTAAACTTTGATCTTTCTACAATGACAATATAGTTCTAAGATATAGAATTATGGTACTTGTTGTATCTAAAATTTTCGTCTCTTTAAACTTTTATCTTTCTACAATGAAAAACCTTATGCCTGAGGATGTGAAATTTATAACAATGACCATAAAATATATGAGAGTACATGAAGTTGGAAATTTCATGAATTTTTTCATGAAGGTACCTCTGTTGTCTACTTGATTGATTCATTCTCAATTGGCGTTTTTCCTTGGGGCATATGGAGTTATTATTCCAGTGATGGGATCATCTATGGCTTGCTCTCTTTTTGTCTTCATTGGTTACTTCTTGATAGATCTTTTCATAGCGCTAAGATTTCTCAAAACCCGTGGACCTGTAGTTCATATTTCCCATAGAAGATTTCTATTGTCTCGAGTATCCCAAGATTTTTTTGTTTCCTAAAGGCCTCTTACTACTTAGAATCTGATCAATATTTCTTGATCCTTCTAGAAAATTTTTATTTATGCCTTTCTCAGTATTCATTTTCCCAAAATTCATTCTAAGAGAGATTACCTCTACCTCAAGGCTCTGATATTTCTCTTCTCATTCGTGGATCAAACCTTGAAGAACTTCTTCAAGTTTGAATTTCATGGAAAAAATATCATATTTGAATGTTTTTAAGATTGTTTGCTTACTTACCTTGAAAAACTCATATTCTAATTGCTTGTTCTCTTCTTCTAGTTTCTCACATGTTCCTTGTTTTTCTTCAAATTCAACTACTCCTTCTTATTAAGAGAATTGATGAGTTCCCCTTCAAATTCAACTACTCCTTATTCTTCCTCTTCAGAGACAATAATATTGTCTTTCTAGGAGTAAATACTTATATGAATCTTCGTCCAATGATTTTTCATTCTCCAACTCTAGTGTTCAGCTATCCTCTTTGGTTTCCCTTTCTGCTCCTTGGTCTTCTTGGAGACTTTGAATGTTGCCTCCTAGGTTTATACTTTTGTCTTCCTGCTCTCATCTCATAGGTTGTCAGAGTACCAAGAAACTAATCCATCTTGAGATTCTTTCAATTAGCCATTCTTCAATAGTAGATAATTTGGCATTAAATATCATGGGTAGGAATCTTAAGATATTTTGAAAAATCATATCTTCCTTGACTTCCTCAACAAGTTCTCTAATCATATTGGTTACTTCATCAACTCTAAGAAACTATTTTAATATGATTTCTTCTTCACTCATGATTAAGCTTTCAAACCTCATTCTAAAGGTTTGAATTTTGGCCTGCTCCAGTTTGTCATCAGCCTCATGTCTCTAATTGAGTTTCACCCACACTACCTTGGTAGACTTACAATGCATAAAATTTATGATTTCAGATTGATTAAGACCATAAAGAATTGAATTATTGACATTAGCATTATTTCCATACAATTTATTACCATCTACATAAGTGGTAGGGACATTAAGGACATCATAATCTACTATTAAATAGCTCCAATAATAGTATAAGACTTTAATTAATTTCACTATGGTTAGTTAATTTTGAAATAGTTCATACAAAATGTAGATGATCAACAACATAAGTCATTCACAAGTTGATGTAGATTTAAATAGGAATGAAGAAAACTATATAGATAACCATAAATACAGAGGTATAACAGAAGTAATACTTCATTTCATTAATGTAAAATACTAAAATATGTTTACAAACAAAAATGGAAATAAACTAGCTCAGGCGATGGTAGGAGAGATGTGACAGTTATATGCCGTTGAATTGTCTTACAATGAGGCTAGAAGGCCTATTTATGTTTCA
The DNA here is from genome assembly GCA_000404065.3 of Pinus taeda. Taxonomy (NCBI): domain Eukaryota; kingdom Viridiplantae; phylum Streptophyta; class Pinopsida; order Pinales; family Pinaceae; genus Pinus; species Pinus taeda. The sequence continues at coordinate 12,043 of APFE031370722.1, forward strand.
GAAATAATGGAAAACCATAAACATCAAAAACCCTAACCTAAGGAGATGAATGGCCAAACTATGGCCCTTGCTTTGGGTAAATTGGTACATAAAATTCTTGGGGTCATAACTTTGGCATACGATCTTCGTTTGACACATGTTTCTCCCAGTTTTCCCCAAAAATATTGTTTACAACCTCAAAATAGATCCATATGTTTAGGACCCAAAAACCTACCCAAAATATTAAATTGTGCTACAAATAAGGAAACTGAAAACCTGAAAGAAAAAATAGTGGGGGTCGATGTGGAATTGTCAGGTGGTCACCAAAATCCACCTAGATCATTCCTCCCTTCTTAGGAAGCAATGTTCCCCATTAGGTTCAGTTCCTCCATGAGATGAGGAATCTTCTGCTCATATTGGTCCCTAGTGAGCCACTTTCCCTGGTGAAGGAGTTGGACTACTTTGACAACTACATACAGTTGGATCTTGTGTTGGCAAGTGTGCTTGATCTGTGTGTCCATGATCCGATCAATTGTAGCTTGTTCCATGCAATCTGGATTTAACTCTATTGTTGTGAATTGTTCTGCAATGTTGGATGTGTCTAGTAATGGTGGAAAGTATGGCCGAAGGTGGTGCATATTGAACATTTGGTGCAGGCCAAGGAATGGGGGAATGTTGAGCTCAAATTCATTATCTCCTACATCCTTGGTAATGGTGTAAGGACCATATCAGAGTTGCTTGAGTTTTCAATAAGCTCCAATAACATGTCCCTTTTGCAAATGCAACTAGACTTTGTTTCCCACCAGAAACTTGTGTGGCACCCAATGTTGATCATGTCGCTGCTTGTACTTGCCATTTGATTTCTCCATAATTTCATGGGCCTATTGGTGAATATTTTGGATGTGTGAAATGAAGTGGTTTGACTTATCTGTTTCAAATTAGACATAAGCTAAATCTTCCTGAGTAGCTACAAATGGAATGGCTACACCAATGGGACATAGTGGCTAGAATCCCAAGCCTACCTAAAAAGGGTTGTGGCTAGTTGAGCTATAGAGAACCTGGTTATAGTTGTACTAAGCATAGCTAAGGCTCTCATCCCATGTGCATGAATGCTTTGAGTTGTACATGAATAGAATGTGTACGATCATCCTGGTGACAACTTCTGTTTGGTCATCAGTTTGGGATTGAAGGTTGTGGACTTAATGAATTTGGTGTCCATCGACCAAAGACTGGACCAAAATGTACTGAGGAGCTTGTTGTCTCGATCTGAGATGATAGACTGTGGGGTCCCAAAGTGTACCCACAAATGTTCAAGGAAGAGTTTAGCAATGGCTTCTGCTGTGATATTGTACTTGCAGGCCACCATAATGGCCATTTTTTAGAACCTATCAGTAGCAACAATAGCACAATCATTTCCATGCTTAGTAGAAGGAAGGCCTGGCATATAATCCATGGAGATGGATTCCCAAGGTTGACTAGGGGTAGGCAACAGAATATAGAGGCCTTGCTTCTTCATGGTTAGTTTGGCAATGGCGTAGGGAGTCCAGGATCTCATGTACTTCAAGATATCTCACTGAAGATTCGACCAATAGAAATACTTATGCAATACTACCATTGTTTTCTTGACCCTGAAATTCCCAAATCATCTTGGCACGCTCGCTTGAAGGAACAAAAAGGTGACCTCGGTGGCATAACAGGCAATCCTGAAGGTGAAAATATGGAACATGTTGCTCCTCAAAGAGTGTTTGGTGTGGCTGAATTCCAGGTCACTTTTGTAGAGAATTGGCCAATCAAAACTCTCGTGCCCACAAGAGTTGAGCACGATGGTTAACACCATGATCGATGGCCAACTGAGGCAATCTACAACATTATTGGTGCTTCCCTTCTTATACTTGATATTCAAATGGAACTGTTGCAGGTATGTAGACCACCTTTGATGGTGATCGTTCTACAAATTCCCTTGCATTTGTCTGACCTGTAGGGCCCGGTGGTATGTGTGGATGAGTTTCCTTCCCCAAAATATAATGCTTCCATTACCAGATTTCCTGCACAATGGAATACATCTCTTTGTCGTAAGTGGGATACTTCTGGACTATCTCGAAAAATGTCTCACTGTGATATGCCACTCGGTGCCTGTGCTGAGTAAGGACTGCCCTAATAGCATAGTCAGAGGCATCTATATAGATCTCAAAGGGATGTTGCAAGTATGATAATGCGAGCACTGTTGCTGAGAACAGGTGATATTTCAACTTTGTGAATGCCTTATGTTTAGTTTCAAACCAAAAGAATTTTTCTTTCACTCCTCTCTTGGTGACTTGACTCAAGGGCTAAGTGATATGAGAAAATCCCAACACAAACCTATGATAGAAGTTCGCAAGACCTAGAAAGTTGTAGAGCTCTATGAGAGTGGTTGGAGATGGAAAATCCTAAATGACTTAGATCTTGGCTGGATCCACATGTACCCCTTATTCATCAATAGTGAATCCCAGATACTGAATTTGGGTCATGCCAAAAGTGCATTTCTCCAAATTGGCACATAAGTTGTGTTGCCATAGTGTTCGAGAACCTGTTGGATGTAGTGCAGGTGCTCTTCCAAACTCTAGCTCAATATTAGGATGTCATCACAAATGAGTTGGTGAATGGCCACAAGATGTCATCCATTAGCCTCATGAAGGTTCCAGGAGCATTCATCAACCCGAAAGGCATAACCAACCATTCGAAAAGGCCCTCCTTGGCTTTGAAGGTAGTCTTCCACACATCGGATTGCTATATTTGTACTCGATGATATCCTAACTTCAAATTGATCTTGCTGAAATATTTTTTCTTCTTAATTTGGTTTAGAAGGTTATCGATCCATGGGATCGGGTACCTGTTCCGGAAAGAGTCTCCAAGTCCCATCCTTTTTCTATACCAACACGAACAGGGTCCCACAGGGTGATGAACTCGGTTGTATGTGACCTTTCTACAATAGCTCCTAAATTTTCCTTTTGATTTCATCGTTCTCTAGAATGGAACACCTATAGATAGGTCCATTGGGAAGCAGGACACCTATGCTCAAATCGATGGAGTGCTTCACCTGACAGTGCAAAGGAGCCCCTACGGGGGAGGTGAAGATGTCCTCATACTCCTGCATGACCTGTCCATCTATAGTTTTCATGTGGAGGGGTCTTGTCTAGAGGTAGTGGCCACCAACTTCTTCTTTCCTAGAGGGTGTATCATGAGGAAAACAAATTTCCCAATTTTGGAAATGAGCTTACTGCATTTTTTTGTAGTAGGTTGTGCTACCTCTAGTATCCTGTACAACTTATTTCCCAAAGTAACAATAATATTACAAGGCCTTAACTCATATACAACATGTTGTTCCATAGGTATGATTTGCCTAATAATACATCACAAACATCAATGAAGGGCTTGATGTTGTATGGAAGGCGACATTGTCCTTGGTCAGTACGCCCAACCGCTTCATGAACTCTACTAAAATGAGGTTCTATTTGCTTCCATTGTCGACAATGAACTGTAGCGAGGAGCCCTTTATCCACATCTAGGAGTGGAAGAGTAGCTCCTCCTCCTCTAGATCTACTGGTTCCTCCTTTTGGATGTTCACGGTGGCAATAGTGGGATTTCTCTCCACATCAATAATTTGGTTCCCTTTCTCATTCCTCTTATCAGCTTCTGAATTAGAGTCTAAACATACATCTGATTTTGAAGACTTTAGCTCAACCACTAATGACTGCTTCTCCTGACACTCACTTATGTTGCGATTGTAGCTCTTATGGAACTCACACTACTTTCTTGTGTCCTTCTTCAACTTCACGGTGTTGTTCTCTGCTTATGGCTTTGATGGGTTGTTTTGGGCCACCCCGCCTTGGCTTTATACTTTATTCAATGGTTTGGGGGTGCCTTTCCCTTTCTTCAGATTTGTAGATCCAAAGTCTTGCTTGTTCTCTTTAAACTTCTTCTTGATCTTGACAATGAATCAGTAGGCTGTGCTAAGGGAGGGGATGTCTAATATCTCCATCTCGTCCTCGATGTACCCATCTAGGCAGCCATGGTATTTGAGAACCACATGTAGCTCAAAATTCATGATACCCAACTTTGTGCGAAGGGTATGAAAAATATTGGTAAACTCCGGAACATCTTGGAAATCTCCTTTTCATATCGTGTTCCGCTTTACATATTTATCCTCGTAGCTTTTGATAGTGTAGTACTACTCCTTGATGGCATTCTAGAATAAATTCCAACTAGGTGCAGCTGAAAACATTGAGGCCATACTTTCATCCTTCTGCTCGAAGTAAGTTTCCCACGAGTCCTTGATGTGGGTGGCGGATTCGAGAAGAGAAAATGTAATCTTTTCCCAGCTAGAAAAATCATCAATAGAAAAATACCCTTCTAGCAGATTTAACCATTTATCTATAGCATCTACACCTATTTGACCCTCGAATATGGGAATTTCAAAGTTAACATGTACCTTAAATGGTGTGGCACCTCCAGAGTAGCTCCTAGAAGTAGATGTGTCACCCCTAAGAAGCCGCTGAAGGATCTGGGCAAAGTTGTCTGTCATCACATTCCTTTGTCGCTCAAGGGTCTCTTCGAGAAAGATTTTGATAGGATCTCCTACCCCCTCATATTTGTTTTGATCTACCATGGGAGGACGTCGGGATTTGCGAGGCTGGTCTTGAAAAGGTTCGACCAGTTCAAGCTCTAACCCATTATATCTCGACCTTGTTAGGGACATGCAAAGAAAAACAGAGAAACAGCATACCAATCTGACACCACTCTTCCAAATTCAAATAGGAACACAAAAAATTACAAAGATAACCATCAATACAAAGATACAACAAAAATAACACTTCATTTCATTAATGTAAAATACTGAAATATGCTTACAAATAAAAATGGAAATAAACTATCTCACCCAATGGTAACTTATCTCTGAGGAGAGATGTGGTGGCTACATGCCTCAAAACTTTCTTACAAAGAGGCACGAAGGCCTATTTATTATTGAGAAGTAATGTAAAACCCTAATCATCCAGAACTCTAATTCTACGAGATGATTCACCAAACTATGGGCCCCATTTTGAATAAATTGGTACATGAACTTCCCGGGGTCGTAACGTTGGCATACGATCTCCATTTGACGCACACAATAGCTCGTTACAAAGATATATCTGAGGAATACAACTTTGGGAGGAAAAAAATAGTTCATGCACCACTAGTTGTCCCATTTTTTTCAGAAAACATCGTTTAGGGCCTCAAAACGACTCCAAAAGTTCAAGACCTAAAAAACTGCCAAAAATAGTAAATTGTGTTGCAAATAACGAAACCGAAAAACTGGAGGAAACAATGGTTGGGGTCCAAGTTGAATTGGTGGGTGGCCAAGGATATCCACGTGGATCACATGTACATACAATCCATCACATGAGCAACATACACATATTGACATTGATATTTTTACATGGACCCAAAGCAAAAAAACCACCAATCTATTTTTTATTATGATGTAAATCAAGCACCTACTTAATTACAACAATTTTTTTGTGAAAACCCACTATTAGGAGGCACTTGTCCCATTAAAATGGAATGCACCCACTTGCCAAGAGGCATGAACCTCTTATGAATGCAAGCCACTACATACTCTAGCCATTGTTTTACCTTTCATGCAAGTTTCAAACTATAAACAAGGGCAGTTACATATACAAAGAAATACCAATCTAGTTCACTTAGTATTCTACTCTTGATCTGCTACTAGTCCACAGGGTCTCTCTGCCTCACACAACAACAAGCTATCCTCTTCTCACTCTTTTGCAACACATTATACTCATTCTTCTACACTAAATTGCATGTGCTCACCTCTTGACCACCTATTTCACAAGCTTTCTGCACTACTTTGCTTTAGTTCAACACTTGTTCTATTTGTTGAACTTTCACACACATTTCTCTAATCTCTTTAGTAGTTACAGGAAAATACTGTATTCCCCATTTTCTCAATAGAAATATTGAGTTTTGTTTGTATGCTACATTGAGCACAGTGTTTTCACTCTCTACACTGAGCAGAGTGTACTCCTGGCATGGTACTTCATTCCTTTTTTGCCTCTCTTTTCATAAATCATTCCACTGCATTAAAACATGAGAATGGTCTCCTTTCACTTCATTATCTCACTCTCTTATTCTCCATGCTGATAATTTAATCTCAGTCCACGTAGAGACTCCAATGAGACTCCCCATCCTTATTCATGGCTCATAGAGATTGACTATACTTCTACATGGCTTCTTTATTGTTCAATGATTTCTAAAAGAGGTGCATGAGAGATGAGAGATGGATTTCTTTCAAAATGAAGACAAGTCCAATAATTCTTCCCTAAGAATCCTAGTCCTTGTCACCCTTACACAGTGATCTCCATAGTCACCATTAACTTCATCAATGAACTCCTTTGTCCACGTTTACTAGGCTACCCATCCATCCAATGTTCAATACTCCTTTGTGGTAAACTATCAAAGCCCTTTTATTTCATATCTTTTATTAAAAGGACCTTATGAAATTGTAAAATCCTATTTTCTTTTAACTCCTTGTGCTTAACCATTTTATCACATTTCTCCAAAGGAAGGAGTGTCATGACCGGGGCATAATATTCAAGTCCTAATGCCTTAAGGCCCTTGTGGAGGGCCTATATTTTTCTGTTATAGCTCACATCCTTGACTCTTTCGGGCTTCCATAACCAAGACCCACCAACATCGGAGCTCCTAGGCACCAAAACTTTCTCACAACTTGGTTACGGAGAAGTTATGAAATTATGACCTTTGAATCACTTCCAACGTAATGTATTCACAACACTTAGGTCCTACACACTCCCTCAGAAGATCCCTCCATCTTAAATTTTCCAAATTGCTAACGTAACTAAGTTATGATGTCTCCTTCCTCTAAACTACTCCTTAACACTTGGATGCTCAATCTGCTGTACATCCTTGGTCCTTTGGTTCTCCCATGACCATGTTACAGTCACATCAGAGCTTCACACGTGGGATCAAACATTCCCATAAAGTAATTAGAGAAGAGTTATGAAAGCTCCAATCTCTAAAATTCTAACCTCTGAGATGAGGCCATGTTGATGTCATCAACTCCATGTGGTGCCTCATTAGTCGTGACATGTCTCACAAGGATTTACTACATGAAGCACCCAAAATGGTGAATATGAATGCCACCTGTCCTCTATATTGCCACATCACGATGACATCATCTTCCTCGCCAAGTTCACAAGGCCAATCACCTATTGCCATGTGTCCTAATGGAGGTGAGAAAAGGGTCCCTCAACCTTTTACTTTGCAGCAAATTATTACCTCTAATATTTCTTATGCCTCCAATATTCTTCCCTAATTTCCTATTCTTAGGTCAAAACTTTATTAAAAAGGAATATGATTGAGGTTACAAATTTTTGAGGTCTTGATATGCTGGTTTGCTTCAATATTTTTGCGTGTTTTGTACTTCAAGATCCTCACTTCAGGAGTGCATAATTTTTTTATCTAGGAAGCCATTTGGAAACTTCCAAACCGTTGGAAACCTCTTTCAAACCACTTTCCAGTGGACAAGGTCAGATGTTTTTGGCACCTTAGCCCTTATCTTGTACATGGAATCCTGGACACCCAACCACCATACTCATAATTTTATGGCTTCTACAATAAGATTGCTACTATGGTGATTATCTCCTATTGACTGCAACAAACATAGGACACCTTCATATTGACAGATAAATCATATAAATGTTATCATAAGCTGCCATAAACCTCCATGTTGATCTTGTTTTCGTCAATGCCAACACACTAGCAACCATTAACCTTCTAGATAATACCATGTGTCCAACATTAGATTCTAGTCACTTTTCTCTTAGTTCCCATGGTCAGCTATACTAACAAGGGCTTATATTGTTTTTCTTTATCTAATTTACACCTTTCAACTACAACAAGGGAAACATCACTTAATGTAGATCTTGGATCCATATTAGTACATGTTTATCTAGGTTGGAGTCTAAAATACTATTCTAAAAATAGGTTAATTTGCTTTCTCCCTTTAAGGATTTTCACATACATATGGTTTTATCATTCATTTCCAAATCAATCACAAAAGCATGGCACATGGGCAAGCCATGTCAATATGCTGCATCTTCAAGGCCCATCATCCTTGTCACATTACCATGGGACATCATCCTATGATGTCATCATTATGTGTCGGTACCTACTCATCCATGTAGTTACTTGTTTTCTTATGTGGAATTTGCATTATAGTTGTGGTAGGTTTCATCAACTAACCCTAAGTTACTACTATTACCAACACATTATCAAGGGTTAGAGAGAAAAATTCAATCCCTAATAGATAACTAATTCATACATAATTCATGTCCAAGAATAAATTAATTTAACAAGGAAAAATAATTTCATCTAATTTATGTAAAATAACTATCAAAATTTTAAACTAATTCGTAACAAGTACAAAATGCTAGACACAATTGTTTTGTGGCTTAGAGAGTATTTAACTATTCTCAAAAGGAGTCCTACTCTGAAACGGAGTCCATGGGTTCTTTGATAGATGATGATCTCATGCACTATTAAGGCACTCCTAGATTTTAAGTGGTGTTCAATTCCCCACTTTGTTTGGGTGTTATCCTTGGATATGACCATGATGTAGCTAGACCTACATTACATTTACCGAAAAAAAATAAAACATTCTTGCCTTAAATCTTGAATTATTCAATAAATAATATATCTAAAAAACTATTTCACTATAACAAATACACAACACTTAAATAATACTTCAAGAATATTATTTCACTAGAAAGTATTTGCATCCAAACACCATTAAATTAAATAAGAAATTATATAAAACAGTGCGGATATAAAATACTCATTTGTGAGAAAGAAGACATCTAGTGAAACTAAGAATATCCAAAGATTTCCACCCAACCATATGCAGATCCAAAGATTATCACCCAACTCATTGGAAAACTGCACCACCTAGATTCGTAATAGCACTACGAGATATGTTCAAGTTGTGCACATTCGTCTTTGATGGTTTCCAAGTTCTAGTCTTGTGGTGAATCCCATGTGAAGCTTCGCTCTCTCTCTGTGTGCATGTGCAAAAATATAGTACCAACAGGCTAATTTGCTTCATCAACATAAGATTAATACTCAAAATATTACATACATTTGCAATCATACATTTGCAATGAAAGCATTAATAGAAAATGATAACTTCAAATGATAACATGAAATGATCTTGTTCTAAGTACAAAATATAATGCGAGAGAAGTGGATCCTGCATTATTTTACAAAACTAAATGAGACATTAATCCCGCAAGAACAATAACATATACCATGCAAGATAAATGGATACTGCATATTTTTTTTCAAAACTAATTGACATCCAACTATAACAATAGTTTATTTCAAAAACTAAATGACAGCCAACGATAACAATAGTTTAATTCTAATGCTAAAATTCGCTTAACAACTGAATTCTGTCATTATCTGTGTGAAAACACGCTAAGAGAACTTATTACTGTATCTAAATGCCACATTGATACCAATTGCGTATCCGTCTTCTGATACTTGTTCATCACGGCCGGGATCTTCTTGAGCTTTTAAATCACCGTTGGCAAGCTCAATCCCATGTTCAATGAAATTTGGTTGAGGTACTGCCACGTTTTGTCAGGTGATCATGATGACCAAATCTGAAGAAATGAGATGAAGGTAACGGTGGAGGTACAGATATGTCTGGAAGCTGATAACCAATTCTGAAGTCGTCTTGGGGACGCAGCAGTGGAGGGATGCCCATGTTTTCATGGTGATCATCCAGTCTGAAAGATTGTGTGGTTGGTAGCAGTTGATGTATAGCCATGTTTTCTTGCTGGTAACCATTATCAGATATGAAGAAGTCCGGCGGCGGTACAA
>APFE031370731.1:0-25814 GCA_000404065.3 Pinus taeda
GGGATCTAGTTCCAACTAGAAGAGTAAAGTGGAGGTAGTTTCCAAGGACCAACCAGAGTATTGTCTCACAATCTATCCAATAACCCTCCTATTTTCTTTGTAGAGAGACAACTATCTCCCCGTTAATATATGATATAGGGAACATGCAAAAAGAAAACAAGAATCCCAATGTCTACCAAAACAATGGAGATCAAGTAACACTCCTCAATTGAATTGTTGTGGAGTTTTGAACATTACAAACAATCTTGGAGAATCGACAAGACTTCTACTCGTACCTCGAGAGTACCAAAATATTTTGGACTCCCTTAACCACTTCTTGCAATTATACACAAAGTTGGGAGTCTAGAAGAAAGTGAAGACAAGCGATATTGTTGCACTACTCCCCATCAGAATTACCACTACCTAAATTTATCACATTTTCTATGATAATATCAATTCACCCGCGTGCTAATGTCCACCATCACAGCATTGACCACTAGCACAACTGCATTGATACATGTGGTTGATATATGCCGTAGTCGTCAACTTAATATACCCTATAATACAAACTTAATATTATAAACCCTGAAATTAAATTAAAAAATAAAATAAAATTTAAAAAAAATGTAGCTGTTTTAGAATTTATATATTGAAATTCAATTTAAAATTCTATAATTTACATATTTTAAAAAAAAAAACAAAACAATAACAAAAACAAAAAAAAAAATCAATATAAAGAATCATTAAAGGAATTTTTCATTTCTCCAAAAAAAATAACATTTAATAATTGATAAACCGTTAAATTAAATTATTATTATTTTTTTTCCAAATATAATTATTATAAAATAGAATTAATGGATGACAGGAGATGGTAATATTTAATCAATTCAGTGGGACGATGTCTGTTGGACCAAAGAAGCCAATATTGATAACCCAAGTTGTTGTGAAATTATGTCAATTGAAATTTGAGAGACGTACAATTCCACGTTGTTCGCACTCATGTGGGTTTCATCGTCGTACGTTGAGATTTGAAATCAAAAGAGGCATAGATTGATCAAAATCTATATTAATGTCCCATTAAAACCCTAGCCACGCTTCACAAATATGTTATTATTTGATTTGAAACTGAAAACCCATTCAAATACCTTTCATATTATCCATTCGACGATGTATTAGACGAAGAATATTCTTTTGAAATCAAATCTTGTCTAGTCATTTATTTAAAAACTAAAATTCCTCGAGCCTAATTCCATTATCGACCAAATATACGACATAATAAACAACCAGTAGGGTGAGAAACGAATCAAATTCCTTCCCAAATACTTACAACTGGGTCCTTGATATCAACCTATGCACGTCAACCATGGTAAATAAATATTAGTCTTTCCATTGCAAATGCCAATGTGTTTGTGGTTTATAGGGATATTACATACTTTTTAAATACTGATTTTGTTTTATTTGAACAAGAGGATCTTTTTTGAGTACCTCCACAATTTTTTTGTTTCGATAAAGGAATTGGAGAAGCCAGGAAGATTTTGTTGTGCTTGGAGGCCTGGCGCTACACTCAGGAACACTGCGTTGTGCTTGGGCACTGCACTCAGGCTAACTGCGCTACACTTGGGCCATAGTAGCCAAAAATCGCCCGAAACTCTCCCAAAATTGATTTTTAATCTTGCTTACCTATTTCATTGCTTCCTAAGCTGAGCTACAAGTAAGTACACCATTTTACTTACCTCTTTGTTTTGCAAAATCAATTCATACCAAAGATATCTTCAATTAGGGTTTTTCAGTGAATTTCTCATGCAAAAATGATAGGATTGATGATGGCCATTTTCCTCTCTTGATTTTGTAACATATAAAATCTTACCCTACACCTATATACATGTTTGATATGCTGTGTAAACCACTCAATCAACCTCAAAACATAAATTTACCTCACTAAAAGTGAAACCCTAGTTCATTCCTAGGGGTTTTGGGCACTTTCCCTAAAAACTTTGTTTTGTCCTTTTCACAAGCACATTGTTCCTCCATTTCTTTTCCATTCATTTTCATAAGTTTTCCATAATCCATATCCACCTCTTTCAAACCTCCTTTACCATTTTATCAACTCCACCTACCCATCATTCCACTTTTCACTCATACCCTGCTTTTTTTCTCATTTGATGGCTCATATCTGAGAAAAAATCCTCAGATATAAGCCATCAAATTGCAATGAAATCAACTCATCTCCCTTTGTCAAACAGTGCTTTGAAGATGTGAATTGCTTGGATTTCTGCAAAATGGTGAGTGAAGTGGGTTTCAATGAGCAATTGACAGATTGGGTTGGAACTCAGTTGAAAGGTGAAAGAAATGTTATTACTGGTGTTGAATTCACTTTTTCAGTGGCCTCCATTTCACTTGCTACAGGGCTACCAGATAATGGTGAATATTGGTTCAAGGGGATGAGCTTAGATCTTGATAATTATAGACCCTTCTTGAAAACACCATACAAGGAAAAACCTGCTCATATTATGCCTTTCAAGTACTTATTGGAGAAGTATTCCCCCTTGATGAAGATTTTCATGAATTTATTTACATGTGAAGGAATATTCTTCATATTATATGCCTATCATATTCACCTCCTACTGCACTTTACATCTCAGAATCCACTCAATATGTGCAACTACCTGTGTAGGAGCATTGCCAAAATGTCAGAGAGGATTCAAATGAAGAACAAGGAGCACTATCCTAGTCTATTTCATCATAGTCTAATCAAGACTATAGTCCTTCATCAACTTGCAGAGAAGAATATGACATGGGAGTTTTCTTTGGAAACTGCTCTGAAATGGCATGAAACCAATGTGGCAGCTCAACCTTCTAGCATGCCAACATAGAAAATGGAAGTTGGGTCTTCTAGAAAATTAGTTGAAATGCCTAAAGCACCTAAACCTGACATGATGAAGATGTACAAGAGATAAAAGAGGCTTGTTTTTGCTTCTCATGGTGAGAAAGGCGCCAAGCCTTCTACATCAGCAAAACAGGGATCAACAGCACGAGATAAAGACATGGTTGAGCATGAATTTGAGAAGGTTGATTTAGAGGCAGATGATGAAACTTCAAACATGAAGCAGATGATCAAAGACAAATATTGTCAGATCAAGGAACTCACAGTCAACATGGAAAGAGAAAGGTACATCATTTCATTCCTAGAACATGAAAATAGTCAGTTGAAAGCGAAGCAATTAATCATGGAGAAAGAGCAAACTAAATTATTGCAGCAAGTCGGCAAGGGAAAAGCAATCATAGAGACAAGTGAGCCTAAAGGAACACAAGGGAAGGGTAAGAGAAAAATTCCAAGAACAAAAGGGTTAAAGAAGGCATTGCAAGAAGAAGAGGAACACATTTTGGAGCATGAAGAGCTAGACCTAGAGGACAAAATTTCTCTAGAGGTCAATCAAGACAAGGAGTATTGGCTCAACAGGGAAAATCATCACTTGGAAAATATTCTAGAGAAATAAAATAGAGACAAACATTTTCTAAGGCACATGGCGCACCATTATCAGGCCCAAAACATGATATGTAACGTCAAGGTCAAGCAATTAGACAATAAGCTCAAAGAAGCCCAAAAGGACCAAAAAATGAAGGAAACTTGGAGATGCTTGCTGAAGCATCTATTAGGGCTTAACATCCATCATTTACTACTCTTGTCCAATTTTGAGCAAATCCTAAGCATTTTTGGTTTTGTTGCAAATTTTGGGGCCTAATTCAGAAATTTAGCAATTCCAGGAGCGCAGCGCCTTGGCATTGAGCTTTTTCCTCATGCATCAATTTCAGGAAAACTTTTACATTTTTGGAAATCTCTTACCATCCTCTAAAAATCCATTTTCTCATATTTTTCAGAGGAGGCTCAAATTTTGAGAAAAGTGGAAAAAAGTGGCCAAAAACTAGCTTTCTGGAACCTTTTTTTGACTAGGGATGCGCTCCTGGAGCAACCTTGGGAGAATGGATTTTTGAAGGCCTTCCGATGGGTCATTTTCAAAAATTGTAGGTGTTTTGAAAACTAGACCTGAACATCTAGTTGACTGTTCTCTCAGATATTCATTTGGACCTCAGGAAGGCACCTGAAAGTGAGCTCAAATTCGGCGTTGTGCTTCTGCAATTTCCTGTGTTTTTAATTGTAAATTTCACTGTGTAAATTTTCTAGCTTTTAGTTTGACTTGGTCAAAGTTAAAAATGTCAATGTAATGGCACTTGTTTTGAGGCTAGGTGATGTAGGCATGAATAAAGTACATGATAGGTTGTTTTTTATGTTTAATAGGCCTCATTAAGGAACAAACTCCTAAAGAAACTCTCCAAGAAGTGTTTGAGTTTCACCTTCTCACTCTCACCTGTTAGTTGAGAGAATCTTGGAGTCAGTTCCACCACCTAGGAATTTGACTCCTGAAGGTGGGAAAGTGGTCTAAGAGAGTCTATATTTATCCTTTCTCTTTCAAAGAGAAGGGTTGGACTTTTGTGGAGGAGGCTTGCATGTAATGATCTTCTCAACTAATACAAAGACAGTTGTAGCTATTTTTAAGGAACTCTAGCACAGTGAGTTCATGGTGTTTTTTCTTCTTTTTATCTATTTTATAATGGTTAAAACATCTTTATCCACATGATATGTCTTCTTTTTATGGATACCTTACAGTTAAATAGACAGGATTCTTGATTTCAAGCTATGTTTATATGGTTTTCATAGTTGTGTTTATGTCTTCTAAAAGCTAACGAACTCATATTTTTTTATGCTCATTAGTCTCTTCTAAACTTTCTAATATATACTACAATGACAATATTCCAAGTACACCATGGCCTTTTGTTACCTAGATCCTTTCTATATTTGTTTCTGCACTCCTAAATTCTAGACCTAATCACTGGCTCCAAACCCTAGTCCAGCAAACCCTAAATCTAAAATTCACCAACACATAAACAATAATACATATCTAGCCTAAAACGTATTGCTTTAAATTCATTTCATTGATAAAAAACTTTGGGAGATCCCTCTCTTGCTCAATAAGGCTAGCTACTGAGCTGAAGTAGTTTGAGGTTACCCTTCTTGTTCTCCTCCTCAACCTAGGAAATTGTAAGGGACTAACAAATCCCATGGTAAATCCTTGATGAATATTCACTTGCTATATGGTTTTGTGTTTGCCATGGCACCACCTGTATTCAGCCCTAGATTTTAAACCCATAAACCTTCCAAATGTGGTCACTACCTTTTTGTATCTCAGAGGAGGTGTTCCACAATTAAGTTCTATCCTGGCCAAGTATCCGTTGTGAAGTTTAGGACAACAAAACATTATATTACTTTGAAGGAAGTTTGACACATATGTTGCATGGTGAAATTCCCTCTATATGTAGGAAGTGATTCGCTGAAGAAGTACTCACCCCTATCCTAGAGCGGTTTGAAGAGTCTCTTTCTCCACACAAAGCACTATAGCAATGTTTGGCCCTTCGGTAAGATCCATTCCTTTCTCTTCTAAGTTTCATGTTACCAGTTTTTTCAATGCTTACTCTAGCAGACCATTGGTCATAACCCTCCCCATGGTGGGCCCTACTTCTATCACTGAGCCCATAGTGAAAGAAACCCTTCATTTTTTTGTCTTATTTCCCTCAATTCCTCAATACAACACCCCTATTTCCCAACCCCAAATTGTCAAACTCATGGGATAAGGTCATCACTCCCTCATTGGCACTTAGATCATCAAATAACCTCCACATTCCACCCCTACTACTTCTCTGATGTCCCATAACCCCTCGCCTTGCACAACCTCCCCATTTGCAACCATCTCTAATCTTCCTCAATGATCCAGGTGGATATTGGTGGCCACCTACCTATTCCACTTGGACCCTCACCTTTGTTTCTTGTAATTTTTCAGTTTCCTTAATTGTAGCACAGTTTACTATTTTTTGAATTTTTTCGGGTCCTAAACTTCCAGAGCCATTTTGAGACCCTAAACGACATTTTTTGGGAAAATTCCCTTCAATTATTTTTATGGTAATCACATTGATAGTTGTATTCCTCAGAGATATATTTCCAACGAGGTATAATATGCGTTAAACGGAGATAATATGACCACGTTACGACCGCGAGAAGTTGGCTGCCCAACTAACCCCGACGGGGCCCATAAACTCTTGGTGTTACATCTCCTCGGGTTAGGGTTTTGGCTGTTTAGGGTTTTCTCTTATTGTTCAATAATAAAAAAGGCCCTTGAGCCTCATTGTAACTCAGTTTAGAGGCATGTAGATGCCACATCTCTTCTCATAGATAAGCTACCATCACCCGAGCTATCTTATTTCGATTCTGTTTGTAAATATAGTTCAATATTCTTCTATTAATGAAATGAAGTGTTTTTCTGCTGCATCTCTAGGTTTATGATTATATTTGTAATTTGTAGTGTTTATGTTTAAGTTTGGATTAGTGGTATCAAAGCAGTCTTCTCTTTCTCTGTTTTTCTTTGCATGTCCCCAATGAGGTCAGGGTATAAGGATTTAGGGCCCAATCTGGTTGAACCATTGCAGGATCAACCTCATAAAACTCGACGACCTCCCATGGCAAAAGAAAAGAAAGACGAGGGGGCAGGATATCCTTTCAAAATGTTGCTTGAGGAAGCCATCGAGCGACAAAGGGACATGATGATGGATAACTTTTCCAAGATCCTTCGATGGATACCCATAGGCGATGCATCTTCATCCAGCAGCCACTCTAGAGGCACTACTCATTTTAAGGTACAAGTTAACTTTGATATTCCCATATTTGAAGGCCTGATAGATGCAGACGTCATAGATAAATGGTCAAATATGTTAGAAGGATATTTTTCAGTTCATGACTTTTCCAATTGGGAAAAGATTACTTTTTCACTTCTCAAAGCCGCCCCACACATCAAGGATTGGTGGGAAACCTACTGTGAACAAAAGGACAAGAGTGAACCCTCATTGTTTTCAGCTACACCCACTTGGAACTATTTCCAAGATGTCATCAAGGAATAGTATTACCCTATCAGGAGTTGTGAAGATAAATACATAAAGTGGACCATGCTACGGTAAGGAAGGGACCAAGATGTGCCAGAGTTCACAAATACTTTCCATCCCCTTTGCACAAAGATGGGTATCAAGGATACTGATCGGAATTTGGTGTTGAAGTACCGTGACTGTCTACACAAGTACATCTAGGATGAGATGGAGTTCCTAGACATTTCCTCGTTCGGCACGACGTATCGATAAGTTGTAAAGATTTAGTGGAAGTTTAAACAGAAGAAGAGAGACTTTGGATCTGTGAATCCAAAGCAAGGAAAAGGCACCCCCAGACCATAGAACAAAGGACCAAGCCAAGACGGGGCTACCTAGGACAACCTGATAAATACGCAAGAAAATAACAACACCACGAAGACGAAGAAGGACATGGGAAAATGGTGTGAGTTCCATAAGAGCTCCACTCACAATACAAGTGAGTGTCGGGCCAAGCAGTCACTAGTGTCCGAGCTAAAGGCTTTCGAATCAGATGTAGGTTCTAACTCTGAATCATAACCTAATAAGGGAACTAACAAAGGGAAGCAAATCATTGATGTAGAGCCAATGCCACCATGGCCATGACAAAGATCCATAAAATTAAGCTTGGAGATCCATAAGAGGGGGAACACATCTTCCACTCACTAATGTGGGTGAAAGGTTCTCCGTTGCAGTTCATTGTTGACAACGGGAGCCAAAAGAACCTCATTTCAGTAGAGGTCGTGAAGTAGTTGGGCCTAAAGATAACAGCACATCCACATTTGTACACCATTGAGTGGCTTCACCAAGGACGAGATCTTCACGTTAGCTAGCAGTGTCGCCTTCCCTGCAACATCAAGCCCTTCACAGATGAGGTATTATGTGACATTTCTCCTCGTGAAGTTTATGATGTATTGTTAGGATAACCATACTTATGGAAGAAGATATATATGAGTCTAGACCTCGTTCTGTGATTATTACTTTGGCTAATAAGTTTTATTGGATACCGAAGGTAGCCCCGCCTACTGCCATCTCTTTGATCACTGCAAAGAAATGTAGTAAGATCATTTCCCAGACCATGAATTTTTTTTATTTATGATTCGCCCCCAAGGCAAGAAGAAGGATGTGGCCACAGCTTCCAGGCAGGGCTCCTTTACACAGCAAGAGTAGATGGATAAGGTCATGGAGGAGTACATGGATATTTTTGCCTCACCCACAGGGGCACCTCTGCACTATCAAGTCAAACACTCCATCGATCTGACCCTAGGTGCACCACTACCCAATGGATTGATCTATCGATGCTCTGTTCTGCAGAATGATAAGATCAAGAGGTAGATTCAGGAACTGCTACAGAAAGGGCACATCAGGCCAAGATCATCACCCTGTGGGAGCCCAATTGTATTGGTACAGAAGAAGGATGGGACCTGGGGGCTCTGTATTAACTATCGGGCATTGAACAAGATCACTGTCTAGAATAGGTACCCCATCCTGCAAATTGATGGCCTTATGCACTAGCTTAAGGGGGACAATATTGACTTGAAGTCGGGTTATCCCTGAGTGGCTATCGAACCCTCTCGTGTGTGGAAGACTACCTTCAAATACAAGGAGGGCCTTTTCAAATGGTTGGTCATGACGTTCGGATTGACGAACACCCCTGCAACCTTCATGAGATTGATGGATGACATCTTGCGACCCTTCATCAATGCATTTGTGGTGGCGTATTTAGATGACATCTTGATCTTCAGCCAGAGTTAGGAAGAGAACCTCCACCATATTCGACAGGTCCTTCAAACCCTTCAACAACACAAGTTGTGTGCTAACTTGGAGAATTACACCTTTGGCCTGACCCAAGTTCAATATCTGGGATACATCATTGATGAGAAAGGTGTACATGTGGACCCATCCAAGTTACAAGTCATTCGGGCTTGGCTAGCCCCAACCACTCTAACAGAGCCCCGCATCTTTTTGGGTCTTGCCAATTTCTACCGTAAGTTCGTGTTGGGGTTCTCTCATATCACTTGGCCTTTAATTCAAGTCACCAAGAGTGGAGCGAAAGCAAAGTTCTTTTGGTTAGAAACCCAACAGCGAGCATTCTCTAAGTTGAAGAATTGCTTATGTTTTTCACTAGTGCTCACATTGCCATACCTGCAACAATCATTTGTGATAGAGACAGATGCCTCTGACTATGCTATTGGTGTGGTTCTTACTCATCATGGACATCTAGTGGCTTACCACAGTTAGACACTTTCAGACATAGTCTAAAAGTACGCCACTTACGACAAAGAAATGTATTCCATTGTACAAGTATGCGGTCATGGAAGCATTACATTCTGAAGAAGGAAAAAGTCATCCACACAGACCACCGGCCTCTACAGTTCATACAGACATAAGGGAAGTTGCAAAACGATCGCCATCAGAAATGGTCCACCTATCTACAACAATTCCATTTTAACATTAAGCATAAGAAGGGAAGCACCAATAATGTCATTGATTTCCTCTGTCGACCACCAGTCATGGCGTTAATCACTATGCTTGAATCCTATGGGCACGAGACATCAGGGTGGCCGCATCTTTACAAGAGCAATTGAAAATTCGGCAGCATATACCAGAAACTCCGAAAAGGGAAGAAAGTTCCAAATTTTCACCTTTGGGATGCATTATTATGCCACTTGGGACACATATGTGTTCCTTCAAGTGAGTGTGCCAAGATGCTTTTGGAGGCACACTACAGTTGGGTCGCTCGACATTTCGGAGTAGAGAAAACAGTGGTGGTATTGCAGAAGCATTTTTATTGGCCGAAACTTCGTCAGAATGTTGGGAAGTACATTAGATCCTCCACTGCCTATGCCATTGCCAAACCAACCATCAAGAAGCAAGGCATGTATACTCCTCTACCTACTCCTAGTCGGCCTTGGGAATCTGTCTCCATGGATTATATGTTGGGCCTTCCTTCTACTAAGGACAGCAACGATTGTGTTTTCATGGTCATCGACAAATTCTCTAAGATGGCCATCATGGTGGCCTGCAAGAAGAGTATCACAGTAGAGGCCACTTCTAAGCTCTTCTTTGAGTGAGTGTGGGTTCACTTTGGGATCCCACAGTCCATTATCTCAAATCGAGGCAGCAGATTCCTAAGTTCATTTTGGTCAAGTCTCTGGTCGATGTTGGATAGTAGGATACAAAACTTACTAAGTCCATGGCTTTCCATACCCAAACTGATTGCCAAACAGAGGTTGTCAATAGGATGATCGTACACATTCTGCGCATGTACAACTCAAAGCATCCACGCACATGGGATGAAATTCTCCCCTATGTCCAACACAACTACAATAGATCTCTCCATAGCTCAATAGGACACAACCCCTTTCATGTAGGGTTGGGATTTCAGCCATTATGCCCCATTGATGTGACCATACCATTTGTAGCCACTCAGGTAAATTCAGCTCATGTGCAGTCCGAAGCTAAAAGGGCTAACAACTTCATTGAGTGCATTCAACACATCCTCTAATAGGTCCATGATATATTAAATAGAGCTAATGCTAAGTACAAGAAACACCATGATCAGCATCGAATGTCACACAAGTTCCAGGTGGGTGACAAAGTTTGGCTACATTTGCAAAAGGAGCGCCTTATTGGACCCCACCGCAAGATTTTTCCACTCTATTATGGGCCATACACCATCACCAAGGTCATAGGTGATAATGCCTTCGAGCTCAGTGTCCCACTATTCCTTGGTCTGCACCCTGTGTTCAATGTAAATCACCTTCGGCCATACTTTCCACCATTGTTGGACACATCTAACATTGCAGAACAACTCACACAAATAGATCTCAACCCAAACTGCATGGAACAAGCCACAACTGATCAAATCATGGACACACAGATCAATAACACTTGACAACAGAGGATGCAGCTATATCAAGTTGTCAAAGTAGACCAACTCCTTCACCAAGGCAAATGGCTCACCAAGAACCAAGTTCAGCAGAAGTTTCCTCATCTCATGGAGGAACTCAACACAATAAGGGCCATTTCTTCCTTTGGGGGGGGACTGATCTAGGTGGATATTGGTGGCCACCCATCTATTCCACTTGAACCCTCACCATTGTTTCATTCAATTTTTCAATTTCCTTAATTGTAGCACAATTTACTATTTTTGGTAGTTTTTCAGGTCCTGAACTTCCAAAGCCATCTTGAGGCCTTAAAAGACTTTTTTTTGGCAAAAGTCCTTTAGCGATTGTGAAGGCAAGCACATTGATTGTTGTATTCCTCAAAGAGATCTTTACAATGAGGTATCATACGTGTCAAACAAAGATAATACGACCAAGTTAAGACACCGGAAAGTTGGCTGCCTAACTAACGCCAACAGGGCCTATAAACTCTTGGTGTTACATCTCCTCGGGTTAGGGTTTTGGTTGTTTAGGGTTTTCTTATTGTTCAATAATAAAAAGGACCTTGAGCCTCATTGTAACTCAATTCAGAGGCATGCAGCCACCACATCTCTTCTCAGAGATAAGCTACCATCGCCCGAGCTATCTTATTTCCATTATGTTTGTAAGCATATTTCAATATTTTTCTATTAATGAAATGAATTTTTTTTTTGCTGCATCTCTGGGTTTATGATTATATCTGTAATTTGGAGCATTTCTATTTAAGTGTGGATCACTCAAAATGGAAATCCATGTACTACCAAGATTGAAATGGACGTCGAATCTATTGTTCAAGAAATTACTGATAAAACCCTTAATGCCATGGATGTGAGTACTTCCCTTGTTGACACAGCCACAATGCCTACCCCATATACTTTTCTTTGGCATTAGACCCAAAACTAGTGAATTCTCAGCTCGCCCATCTCACCCAACCACCTGATCAGTGCCGAGAAGTTCTAAGCATCCTAACCTAGGCTTACCACCTTATTCCCCCTCACCATCACCAACTCTTGGAGAATTATGCATCAAACTCCATGTCGAGTAGGATCCGAAGTGAGAGAACTCCCCATAGGGGAATTTTGAATGATATTTCACTAGCGTGCAGCCTCTGCAAGCATGATTTCATCTACTGGTTGCCATGTCACCTAGCAATCCCCATATTTGGTCATCGTCTCAATCGTTTCACTTCATTCAACTTGTTGCGCGACAAGTAGAAGCATTGCACAATAAATTTTTCGTTGACAACAAGTAGCAGTAGCAGCAGGTTCTCTCCCTAAAAACTGAGCGGGATCAACTCTTGCATGAAAATCAAGTTTTGCTGCAATAGGTTGATGACATTAGCGCCAAATTTCAGATGCTTTGGCCAACCATTGTTGTGGTGTTGAATGCACTAGAATATTATTCCACTTGCACTTTTTTTAATGTTGTAACCACATTGGGACCGCATCTATTGAGCTTGTTTGTCTAAACCGGGAGCTGAAGCAGACACTTGTGGCCATTAAAAAAAACTCCCTGACCCAGCGACTCAGTATGCTACCAAAATTGAGCATAAAATCATCGATGCATCTTCACTTAAGGCCTCTCTTCGTCATGCTACAGAGGAAGTGCAAGAAATCTTCAAACATGTGCATTATTGGTCTGGTTTTCTTGCCAAGAAAAATCAACCCATCTATGTGATGTGTTAGTAGGCTCAGTAGTTGTTCAACCAAGCTCTCCTTAAGGCTGACCTCAACTAACAAGAGGATTTACTAGAACAGATTAATTCATTAGAGAAGCAAATCCAACAGATTGAAGATGTCTCTCGTGCCACTAAAGCTTTGTTGTGTGACCTCAAACCACTTGCACAGACTCATTTCTAGAAGTTGTGGCAGCTCATCACTGAAGTCAAGAACCAGTGGAATGCCCTCATGACTGCATGGCTAGAACACCCCACTTCTTAACTTACCATGCCGTTTCTTGATCAAGCTACTATTATGTTGGACTTTTGATTCTCCGCGATCGTTGAATACTCTCAGTTCAAATTCGGTGCTCTACTTTCAGTGCCTCATTTTGGTCCTCCATTTGAGGGTGAACTAGCGACATGAGAAGAAGTAGCCCAAGAAGAAGCAAAACAGGAAGGGGAACAAAAATAACAAGTAGAGGTAACAACGTGAACAAAGGATTGACTCAGGGAAGAGTCAATCAATTGTGGTTAGGGTATGCTGGTTCCTTCATTTTGGAACATAATTTTGACATATTTTGACCAAGTCTTACCAGAAATTGGTTGTGCAGAAGGCTGCCAAGGAAAAGAAAAGGAATCCGCCAAGACAAGTCAGACACCGAAGTTGACAAGAGGAAAGCACAGAAAATGAGAAGGAAATTGCATTCAAGGCAAATTTCACAGAGACTGTTGAAGAAAGATAAGTGGACGAGAAGGAGCAATTGAGGCAGAGTTAAAGAAGTCGCTGAAGAGGAAAGGAAATGATATCCAAGGGGACAATAAGCAGTTCAGGCGAGTAGGATTGCAGAAGAATTCTATAAAAGATAAGGGAAAAGATAACGAAAGGGGGAGAGAAAATACCATATACCAAGATGCTAATGTTACGCGGAACGAAGCATTGTTGTGCTTCTTTCTCATCTTTCTATGAGAAGTAATATGTAATGTGATCACTAATCTTGTCGTAAGGGTTGTAGTACCATAATGTAATGGTGTACTATCTATTAATAAATTGGGATTTGAGAGATTGTTTGGTGTCCCAAAGTGTGATGGATTTTATGGGCCCCTTTTAAATTTTCGTTCTTTATCAATCTCGATACTCTCTTCCTTTTTCAGGTTATGTTGTAAATTTATATTTTTCACCTTATGCATGTCTTTTAGTGGGACTCTTTGGTGCAAATGCATGTATTTAATTATCTATTGTGTTACTCTTTGATGTATGTCCATGGTCCCTTCCCTATCTATGCCTTGGCATGTCTGAGACTCTTTGGTGCAAATGCATGTATTGAATTATCTATTGTGTTACTCTTTGATGCTTGTCCATGGTCCCTTCCCTATCTATGTCTTTCCATGCCTCGGGTGAGATGCCTAACTTCTTAATAAGTAAGGTGAAAATTTCGATGTGCAACTATACTACAAGGGATATTTTTTTGTCCCCTAAGTCATAGCCCAATTACAATTTTGAGCCAACAAGTTTACTCCATTTGCTCACAATATCATAGGATCTCACGATCTCAATTATTTCAATTTTCTATTGGAACCAATGTTCTTCTTTATTATTTGATACCTATGTTATTGTAGTGACACTACATCTTGAATAATACAAGGAACCTTGTATATGGCATCATTCATCAACAAATTCATTATGGAAAACTCTGTGACCTAATGTAAATGTAAATTCTTGACAATAAAAATTGTGATTTATTTTCGGAAATACATGGTGAATTCAATGCAAATAACCCATTGTAATCTAAAAAATTATATAATATTCTCATCCGTGATCTAATTGAAACTCTCTCATGTAGTCTTCATTCTATCAATTTCCTTCATGCATTCATGTCCAATTTTGGAAAAAATAATGGTCCCTTCAACCAAGATTTGGTTACTTGTTATAGAATTTGTTAAACCATGAATTCCTTCCATATGATCTTGTTTTATACACTCCACAATATGTGCCTCTATCATTGAAATTTTGTAACACAAACCCACAAGATTTTTCAAAATAAAATCCCCAAATTGTTCGTGAAAGGATTACTCACACAAAACATCCCCTAATTGTTGGTGAAAGGATTTGTCACAAACTCTTTTTGTAGATCTCTATCCTTTGGCTCCATTTTCTTCTCACTCCTATGACTTTTCTCTTGCAATTTCGTGACTTGTTTTATAATTTGGTTCTTCCTTTGCATTCATTCTAGAATAGAAATCCCTTCATTCCATACGTTGTAAACTCAATAAAAATATGTTTTTTTTTTATCTAATCCCCCTACCCTCCTATTTTTTTCTTTTACAAAATGAAACAAATTCAACACTTTTATTCATGAATCCAATTAATGATATCCTATTAAAAAAATTGCAAATTTGTGGCATAATTCCACTGTGATAGCATGGCATTTCCTATGGTAGTTTTGGTAGTTCCGTTTTTTGTTTTGTTTAGTGATATTATTAGAATGATTTGGTGGTATACAATCCCCTCAAAATTAATGCCAAAGTTCCACAATTTTATGCCTTCCTTTGGCACTATTATGCTCCACATAATAACCATGTATAATATTTCTACAAAAGTAACAAAAAGAAGAAGCTACCTAAATAACTATGCCACACCTTACCATTAAGACACTTAGACATCGTTCAAGCCTATATTTACATATTTATAAAATTTAATGAACTCAAACATAGATGGTGTCTTTATTATAATTTTTGTTAATTTCTTTTGTTATTTTACTCTTTCTTTTTTAATTAAACAAATTACCCATTAACAAACAAAACTAAATTATGTTCAAGAAACATAACCATGATGCATGAAAACAAAATAAAAAACGTAAAAGTATATTCTATGATTGGTTACAAACCAATCAACTTGAAAATAAAACACAATTAAAAATCAATTCATTAAACCATTCTGGAGATATATAATTTCAATGCAATCAATGAAAATGAAGGATTATCTTAATGGAATGTTGTCACTGATACTTTTTTTGGAAAACAACCATCACCAATCCTTACACAAGGTAAGGTAAGTTTTAGGAGAGAGCAATAATCTTTGAAGTTTTACAAAGCACTTAAACAAAATCTCTAATCGCACACTTATAAGTAGAAAATAGCATCATAGTTAGCCATTCAAGTGGAGTAATGAACTATAGACAATCATATAAGTGATGAAATGCTTCATATGAAAAGCAATAATAGGTGAAAATGTCATAAAATAAAAATTTATGTGAATAAAAATATTAAATACTTCTACTAGGTCGAGGCAAATTTGTTGTCATCATTTAAAGAAGAAGAAAGAAAATCAGATTCAAATAAATCCATTATAATGCATGAAAGAAAAATGTGACAAACCATCCACAATCAATCTAAAATCAGGAGGTGAAGAAATTTATCCTAAAACATAGTTTCCAAAAAGGAAATGTTAATACAATTAAATTCATGAAATTCATGAACCCATAAAACCACTATTCCTTGAAGGGAACAATCAAATTCTTTTAAAACAAAATTACTCAAATAACATAGATCAAATTCTTTTAAAACAAAATTATTCAAATAACATATTTTTCTAAAATTATGAGTTTTTTAAAAGGCAATGCCTTACTAAAAGAATTAGGTCATCTTGCCTTCACCCTTCTATACATAATATTTCAAGCTATAGATTGAATTGGATATGATCAAGTTTTAGTTAAATTATTCCAATTCACCAAAATGCTCAATTATTACAATTAAGCCCTCAAAAGATAATTGTTGGTGAAAATGAAACTGAACAAAATTAAAATTTAACCAAAAAAGATTTTGGAAATCATTTCCATAGATTCATATGTGTGTTGAGGTTGAATCATTAAATAAGCAGAAAATTGATAACATCATAAATGACGCAACCCCTAGTCATGTAAAGAGAATGTGACCAAACATGAACTTTCCATATCTTCTCAAAAATCATGAACAATAAATTAGAATAAAATATTTTCATTTTCATATTCATGAAACATGTTTTCAATAATTATTTACTATCATTCAAACCATATATGTAATTATACCAATCATTTTTTCAATTCCAAAATCATCATATTATGAAGAATAAAGAAATAAAAATTGATAATAAAAAAAACACAAAACCAAAAAAATAAAAATAAAAAATAAAATAAAAACTAGACACAAAGTAGGATGAAACGATGAAAAATAACAATTTTCAAATAAATCAACTCGGTGGACGGGCCTGGGTGTTTACTTTTTATTCTATAAAGGGAAGGGGTTATTGTAGGCTCAACTTAATCTACACATCTTTATAAGCAAAACGAGAATAAGAAATTATCTCCAAAATTCTTTACCATGGATAAGAAAAATAAGAGATTATCTCCAAAATTGTGGCACGGGTTCTTTACCATGTCCTCTGCGAACATCGCTTATTCTCTGCTACAGTTCTCATTGTTGTAGTTAACGCCATCATTATTGCTGCTACATTTGCACTGGTTAGCTTACTGCCAAATTTAAAACAAAATTTAATTACGAGTTACCACGCCAGGTCTCTTCCTTTATGAGATTTCAAGATCCTGCTCCTCCCAACTTCACTCAGAGCTGGAATTTCTCTTTCTTCAACCTCTATTCCGACTCTTAGTCTCTCCTCCAAGAGTACACTTTCTCTAGTGCCTACAACTCTTCCAAAGGAGCTTATTGTCGCTATATCTGATTCCTCCAGATATGATCCCGCTCTGATACCACACCGATACCTTTCAATTTTCTTCCTTATCACACTGATTTCCTTAGACCTCCTTGACCAACTCCTATTGATCACACTTGAACGCTCAAACCTCAACTATCTCCTTGGAGACGCGCCTACCAGCGTTTCCCAAACGTTTCTCTAGCATGGATATGTCATGTATCGGTCGGTTATGGCCACATTTTAGGTGGGATCACTTCCCTGTTTACCTTGTTTACCTGTGTGGATCATTTTATGGCCACATTTTATGTGGCCATAGACACAACCTGCCTCTCGCCATCCTTCTCGTTTATATCCAGGGATCTGGCTAAACCCGTGATAGAATACTTTGGTGGAACCTAGATGTATCCGGGAGGCCATAAGCATTGAGAACTTGATCCGCCCTGGTTTGGGATCCGGTTATTGGCTTTGTCACTAGAGCTTGGACTGAGATGGATGGCCTCATACCCGGATGTGGTCAGGCCTTGAATAGTCAATAATCTGAGATGAAATTTTCATCACCCTTTTTTAGATCGTCTAGGAGTTGATGTTCCTCCATCCATAATATGGTAGAGAGTGCCACCTGCTTCTCTTCATAGATTACTGATTATAGTGGATTTCAAGTGTTGCAGTATCAAATTTGATAGCCTTATGCTCGATCCACTACCCAACAGAAAACGAATAGATCCATGGCAGTTATGGTTTTCTTACAGTTAGGTGGCACTGGCTCTGCTTTCTCACATAGCGAAAATATGGTTCAGCTCTTTCATCCATTCCTCATACCCAGATATGTTTCAAAATCTGAAATTTGAACCCTGGATCTTACCATCTTTCGTGCTTTCCACTCTGTGAAGAGTCTTAGACATACCATCTTTCGTGCTTTCCACTCTGTGAAGAGTCTTAGACATACCATGATAACATTTATAGATAGGCAGAGAGTTAATAAGCAAAATTGTTAGCTGGAAAAGAATAATTTTAATTTCTTAAAATAATTTAAGATATTACATATTATTAGAATATCAGTTTTCAGAAATATTGTGTTAGTATTTATTGCACTTGAAAACTCAACAGATTGTTTAAGTTTCAGCGACAAAGTTTGGATTGAGATTGTTTAAGTTTCAGCGACAAAGTTTAGAACGAAAACATTTATGTTAAAATAGGCCGAAAATTTTTAAGGTAATCTGTAATTCTAAATCTTTTCATTATTGTAAAAGTTAGATTATATTGTTTTCTATGATTTTTAATGGTTGAATTGATTTAAGATTGAGATAGAACTATTAATGGTTGTTATCCTTCTCACCTTAGTTGAAATTCTCCAGTGACATAATGACCTATAATGCCTTGATAAGTATTGTTGTATTGTTGCACTGCCACCAACCTCACTCTAGCCCAAGGATTAAGAAAGGTTGATGAAATAAGTCTTTCTTAACCCTAGGGCTAGAGTGAGGTTGGTGGTAGCAGGCCAACAATAGAACAATATTTATACACCCATCATAGGTCATACTGAAAATTTCAACTAAGGTGAGAAGAATAACAATCATTAATAGTTCTATCTCAATCTTAAAAATATTCAACTGCTAAAAATCCTATAAAAAAATACAATCTAACTTTGACAGAACTAAAAGATTTAGAATTAGAGATTATTTTAAAAGTTTTTACACTATTTTAACCCTACATAAATGTTCTGTGCTGAAATTTAAGCAATCTTGGTCCAAACATTCCACCTAGAAACCTTGTTGAGCTTTCAAGTGTAACAAATACTAGCACAATATTTCTGAAAACTTATAATTACTTTTAATAATGTTAATCTTCTAATGATATGTGACTTTATCTTAAATTATTTTAAAAAGATGACTTTAGTCTTTTCAAGCTAATAAGGAAAAATGGTTCATAAGTAATAAGGAAAAGCTATTCATACAACATTGAGGCATTGCAAGCCTTTCTCGTCATTAAATATATTTTACATAAACCACCATTAATCTAGACTTATTTAATATTAAAAGTGTATATCTAGAGTTTACATGAATTTTCTAAAAATATTATGACTAATAATTTCTAAAAATATGCTTATATAAATGACTTAGGTTGAAAACTAAATGTTTACTAATTTAATTAACATCAAATATTATTGTTTAATTCTCTTTTATTATTTGATACCTCTATTAACACTGCATATTCAGTGATAAGTGACATTTTTCATTAACCAACCTAGATCCATCTTAACCCGAATCTATCAAGCGCAGAGAGGGATCCAATCTCTCGAGGTGCAAACCTATTTTTTAAGTGCAAAATTTGAGTAAAAGTTTGCACTTCAAGAGATTTGATCCATCTCGGCGTTCGATAGATCCAAGTTAAGATGGATTTAGGCTGGTTATATAATACTATATAATATCTATATTTGTATCTATGTCTCTTTCTTATTTCATCTCTCTATCTCACCCCCCAAACATACACTCTCTCTCTCCATATTTATATATCTCTCTCCCTCCCTCTTCCTCTTTGCCTCTTTCTCTTCCCTCCTGTTGTCCTCTCTCCCTCGCTCTCTCTCCATCACTCCCTTGTCATTCCCTCTCTCTCTCTACCATGTCTTTCTTCTTCCTTCCCTCTCTTGATTCCTCTCTCTCCCTTTCTCTCCCACCTTCCTATGTTGCCTTCCTCCTCCCACCCCACTCTCTCTCTCCTGCCCTTCTCTCCATATCTTTCTCCCCACATCTTCTCTCTCTTCCATTCTCTCATCTCTCCCTCTCTCTCTATCCATCCCTCCCTTGTCATTCCCTTTCTCTCTCCGCCTCTATCTCCCTATGTCTATGTTCTTTCATTTCTCTCTTGTTGATTTTTTATGTACCCTGGACAAGTGGTTTCCCATGGGTTAGTTTCTACCTAGGGAAAAGTTTCCAAAATAATTATTTTTCTAAGTGTGACTTTATAACGTGAAAGTGACTTTATAAGTGGTAAAGTCAATGTTAAATTGTAAAGTGAAAAGTGACTTTAGACATAAAGTACAATGTGGGTACTTAATTTAATGGATGAATTAAAAAATAGAAAGTGAGAATTAAATGCACATTTATTCTCACCCCTTGATCTAAATGAATCTGAGTCATTATATCTTAGAGTTTCCCAAAAGTCATTTAGGAAAACAAAATGGGGAAAAGAAAAGAGATACTACATTCATTTTTTATGAGTAGATTGGAGAAAGGAGATTGAGAGTTGGAGAAAAGTTCTGAAGGAGACATTTGTTGCAGCAAGGTGAAGGAGTGATTTCTGAGAAAAGTTGGGTATGGAAATAGAGGGATAGAGGACATCAGAAGGTACAGTGTAAACAACATTTAATGCTATGAATTGCACACTATTCGAGAAAAGTTTTAAAAAAATTGGAAAAAAATCAATACAGTCCATACAGCGGTACAAAAATCCGTATAGTCCGTACAAAATCCGTATAGTACATATTATCAGCTTCAAGTGGGCACATAAATCGAGGCATAGAGGACAGCAAAAGGTACAGTACGAACAACATTTAACGCAGTGAGCCGCACGTTGTTTGAAAGAAGTTTTAAAAAAATGGAAAAGAATTGTATAATATGTACAGCAGTACGAAAATCTGTATAGTACAATCTATACAGTCGTATATGTACAGTACATATTTTCAACTTCAAGTGGGCACAAAAATCAAGGCAAAGTGGCACGATTTTCAAGGAGTTTTGGGTTGAAGAGATAAGTTGTATTTTGTCGTTTTGTTTTGTCTGCAAATGTATTTTTCCTTAACTTAAAAGATAAATAAATTTGAAGAGTTGTCTAAGAGCTTCTCCTTGAAGAAAATTGAAGGGATCTTGCCTAGGTGTAAGTTGACCAAAAATCTATGTATTTTTATATGTGTTGATGGTTTGTTTATGCCCATATTTATTTTCAATATGTGTTGACAGTCTCATGTGTTTTAATCTAAAAATTTCATTTCCAGAATTCTATATGTTGAATGTATGTTTATGGAAAATGGCATTTAACTGAATGGGAGTGAGAAGATGAAATTAAAACTGGGTTGGGATTGCAGGAAACATTTTAGTCATCAAATTTCAACATCTCTCCCCCTCCTACTCCATCTCTCTCTGCCCCCCTCTTCTTCTCTCTCCCCACCTCCCTCTCTTCCTTCCTCTCTCTCCCACCTCCCTCTCTTTGTATCCCCCCATCTCTCTCTCTCTCTCTCACTCTCACTCACTTCCCTCCATCTTTGTCACTATCTCTCTCCCTCCCCTTCTCTTCCCTTCACTTTGCTTGTTGTCATCAGTTGGATCCTTAGTTAAGATGGATCTATGTTGGTTCTTACTAATAGTTGTCTTATATAAATTTCACACGTTTAAATATAAAAGTATTCTCATTTTTAATTTTATTAAAACCTTATTTTAATTTCTATGGGAATATTTTCAATAATAATCGTTAGGACAAAGAGTTTAGATATATCTCAAAATCAATTATAACTCTTTTCCTATTAGCTTCAATTAAAAAAATGTTGTAAAATAAAATATTTTTATTGTGAAATAAGTTGTGTTTTGAGCATGTGGTATTGATAAGCCATGGCATTAGCTCATGGTATTGTAAGAAATTCTATTTACAAGTTAATAATATCTATAGTAAAGTGGGGGTGAATATGGATGGTTAAGGATCTTGTCACACTATTATAAAATGTTTTGATTGTGAAATAGGTTATGAGTTTTTGGCATGTGGTATTAATAAATCATGGTATTAGCCCATGTTATTGTAGCAAAGTTTATTCACAAGTTCATAATATCAATGACAAAGTAGGGGTGAATATCCATGATTAAAAATCCAATCATATTGTTATAAAATATTTTGATTGTGAGATAAGTTATGTTTTTTGGGCATGTTGCATTGATAGTCATGGTATTGGTTCATGGTATTCTAACAAAGTCTATTTACAAGTTAATAATATCCATGGTAAAGTGGGGATAAACATTTATGGTCAATAATATTTTCCTATGTTGCAAGAGTTTCTGGAACATGGGTACATTGGGTATGGTTTCGGGAACGGCTAGAGGTTTCCCCAAAATTTACAGTAATTGGGAGCGGTAATATTATTATATAATAAAAAATAAAATAAAAATATTTTTTAATTATATAATAATGAAAATTAATATTGAATCAAAATATTCAAATATTAAAATCAATTTAAATATATAAAAAATAAATATATAATCTCTCTTATATATAAATATATTCTTTGGTTGTCTCTCTCTTATATAAATATATTCTTTGGGTATCTCTCTCTGAGTCTCTCCCTTTTATATATATAAAATATTAAAATGTCAAGTTCATTATGTCACATAACGAGTCTTCGAAACAATCTGGCTTAAACATATAGAGGAACAATTTACATATGTTTCTCTAGTTATTCTTAAGATAAAAAGTAAGCAACTCTAATGTTTAAGCATTCACTACCACATACAATATGCACACACAATCTTTTGTGATATATATACATAAACAATAAAAGAAATACTCATCAATATGAAATCCCAGATATCGCCCTTACATCGAGGTCAATAAAAGAAATACTCATCAATATGAAATCCCAGATATCGCCCTTACATCGAGGTCTCACACGCTTCCTTAACCCATCAAGAGATTGCTCCAGTTTCTCAATTAAGTATATCGGTGTTAAGGATGTCTTTGGCCTCTCTTCCTGCTAAGGTTTCAACTTAGGCTCATGTTTTGAGGGTAGTTCAGCATATTTATCTACAAACTTTGTATTCCTCAACTTAGGCTCATGTTTTGTGGGTAGTTCAGCTTATTTATCTACCAACTTTGTATTCCCCAACAACTCAGGCTCATGTTTTGTGGGTAGTTCAGCATGAACGTTCCCATACCAAAGCTTTTGGGAGCGTGAGAACCATTGGAACGATTTTCCCAACTCTTGGGAGCGGGGAGCCATTGGAACGATTTTCCCAACACTTGGGAGCGGTTCCCATGTAACAAAAATATTTTCATATTCTTATAAAATATTTTGATTCTGAAATAAGTTATGTTTTTTGGGCATGTGGTATTGATAAGCCATGGTATTGTAACAAAGACAAATTTTTACAAGTTAATAATATCAGTGTAAAGTGGGGGTGAATATCCATGGCTAAAAATCTTGTCATATTGTTATAAATATTTTGATTGTGAAATAAGATATGATTTTTGGGCTTGCGATATTGATAAACCATGGTATTGGCACATGGTATTGTAACAAAACTTATTCACAAGCTACTAACAAAATCAAAATATAACAAACTGAATTTTATTATTTTTGTCACTTTAAGTTTTTATTATTAATTGAGCAAACATTTAGATGTTTACATTCATTCCCATCACTTTTAACCCTTTTTTTATTATTTTTTAATTAAATGGACATTTAGAATTACTTACATGCTAGCCTTCCACCTACACATCTACTCTATAATGGGTTGTAGAGCACCATATATTCTACACTGAACTATAGAACGTCTTTCTGTGCAGTAAACTTTTACTATTATACTGAACTATAGAACGCCTTTCTTACCATTGACTTACAATGACTACAAATCACTAATAATAAAAATTGTGATTTCCTTGTGAATACCCATCCTGAATTTGTAATAAATACCACGTTGTAATTTATATAATGATATGATAACCTCTTCTAAGATTAAAAAAAAATCTCTCATGCAACATTTTCCTTACTGACTTATTGAATTCACATCCAATTTTATCAAAAGGCATGCTCTCTTTGACCAAAATCTTGGTTACCTGTTCTGAAAGCCTATCAAACCATGAATTCCTTCTATACCCTCCACAGTACCATTAAGACATCTTATACCATCACAATTTTATAACATTTTAATGAAATTACACCTAGAATGTTTTCTTCTAGTAAATTTTGTCCATTTCTATTCTTATGATTCTCTTAAATTAAACAAACTACCCATAAATGAAGGAAATTAAATTATAGTCCATACACTTAAGGCCAAAATCTCTCAGTGGTAGAACATGGGAAGCTTATAAATTTGCAGGGAAAAATACCTTAATATAAATGTAAATATAAATGGGCATTCATGTATTTGTATTTATGCCATAAAAGTGAGCGACGAACCTTTATTCATATGTTTGTCATAAATGGAACTAAGTCAGACCAATTTTGTAAAAATATTATCATCCTTGGTTTGACTGGCAGATAATCACATTGCCAGATCTACAAAGCACTGAATGCTTCAGTCAAGGCTCGCTTTTTGTTCGGATAAGAAATCCACCAGAACAATCTTTCTCGTCTCTCCTCCAATTCAGCTTCACTTTCACTGTGTGGTTTCTCCAATTCCTTTACCGAAACACAGACTTGTGTAGGCACTCGAACAGATCCTCCTGTTGAAATAAAACTAAACATCCATTTCAAAAATACTTCGTGTAACGTTTAACATTCACATCTGAAAGCCAAAATGTGGAGGTTTGTCGTTATACCAAAACCTAAAGGTGTTGGTAAACATTACAAGCCAGTAACTAGGATCCCCAGGGTAGAAATATAACCCACAGGTGTTGGTAAACATTACAAGCCAGTAACTAGGATCCCCAGTGTCACGCCCCCAAGCCTACGGTGGTCTTCCAACCGTGCCGGTGAGGTGCGGCACCACCCCACACTTTCTTTTTAACAATACTTATGTGTGTGGACTATGCCTAATTCACAACCGATACTTAGTTTGTTTTTCGCAACCAAGTAAAACATTCATTTATCCTTTACACTTATGAAGCCCATACTCATTCATTAACCATCGCAATTATAAAACAAGAACAACAACAATTGCAACAAGTATAAAGGGGAGGGGCAACTCCCCGTAACGTGAGTCTGCCCAACCATTTATTAAGAATATCAGTGTTACAATATAATGTACAAGTGTGCCTGGTAGAATCCAAGGCCAACACTTAACCAAATTTACAAGATAGGCAATCTGCCTTTACAACAGTTTTATGCTCTTTCGTACAAAGAACGGCACTCCCATAAGTCACCTGTAACTCTCTGCCAAATCTGCATCAAAATCGTACCTCAGAACTATCACTGCATAACCTTCGGCTTAATTCCAAGACTCCACCGTGCGTGCAATCCTCTTGGAGTACTACGCATGAGATATGCGCAGCGCCCACTCTAATTGTGCACTTGTCCCTTGAATCCTTGCGAAGAGCGAGTGATTCGTTGGTGAAGAATGAGCTTGCACGCTCATATATTTATACGCTCCAAACGTGGTTGAGTGTGGGGGTGGTCGCCCCTTGGCCGACCCCCAAATCATCACAAACGCGCCCTGAAACTCTCCTTATGCTGTCGGCCTTACCATAGGCAAGCCTCACCTCAACGCCATATAAATTCCCTTCGCGCTCGGCCACTTTCCCACAAGTGTCGTAAGTCTTGTGTTAACGTCGCACATAACTCGCTGAAACGTCGCATTATGTGCGAAGTCCGTCGCACCGACGCTCAACGCACGCCCGCCCGCGCTCGTGCACGTCCGCCCGG
>APFE031370732.1:27757-54121 GCA_000404065.3 Pinus taeda
TGTAGAACAAATGGCCTACGCGGCCCTCATGCAGTGAAGAAAGAGTGGCCTCGTCCTCTGCGGCCCTCGTCGAAACCATTCTCCCTTCTCTGCAGGTCCTCTTCCTTCCTCTCCACCCTCCTCTGCATCAAATGCGGATATCCGCGCGCAGGATGGGTTGCTAGGGTAAAGTTTTTTAATGAATAATAACTGATATATTAACGAATAATAACTGATATATTTAACTAATACCTTAAAGTTTTTTTAAGGGTTTTTTAAATTAGATGGCTGATAGAAAACACCATAATAAAGCTCATTAAAATCAAAATCAAAATTTAATCGGAAGCATCCCCAAACACATACAGCTAGATAGATATGGTGGTTTTTGTTAACAGCATCTTTTTTTTTGTATTGGGCTACGCTGCCCAGCTCAGCTGTGGCTTTTTTCTAATACAAATATTACCCATTTTTGTTTTATATATCCATGTGTAACATTCTGGTCATTGAAACTACCTTGAGGTCAGAGAAATAATTGAAACAAACCTGGAATTGTGATTGAAACAAAACAAAAAGCCTATTCTCCCAGAATCAAATATTGTGTTTAATAAAAAATATTTAAATATGGCTTTCCACCAAAAAGTACTCAAAAGCATCAAGATTTTGAGTTTTCTTCTCTATGATTGAAAGAAAACGTGGAGCTCATTACCACTGCCATAATATGCAAAGGGCGCCATATTCTGAGGGAAAAATGATCTGCAAACGATCTGTAGAAAAAATGGCCTAGGTGGCCCTCATGCAGTGAAGAAAGAGTGGCCTCGTCCTCTGCGGCCCTCCTCGATACCCTTCTCCCTTCTCTCCAGGTCCTCCGCCTTCCTCTCCCCCCTCCTCAACACCCCCGCCCTCCTCTGCATCAAACAAGGATATCCGCGCGCAGGATGGGTTACTAGGGTAAAGTTTTTTAATTAATAATAACTAATATATTAACAAATAATAACTGATATATTTAACTAATATCTTAACGTATTTTTAAGGGTTTTTAAATTAGACGGCCAATTTATGTTCAATCGTCTAACATTACATCTAACGGCTACAATTTCGACACAAAGGCATTTGGGGGGTTCACTTCAAAGGGAAACGCCTTACGGCGTAATAATAGAAGTCGCTTTTCTCCATCCTCCAATATTA
Organism: Pinus taeda; assembly: GCA_000404065.3. Lineage (NCBI taxonomy): Eukaryota > Viridiplantae > Streptophyta > Pinopsida > Pinales > Pinaceae > Pinus > Pinus taeda. Next base: position 28,922 of record APFE031370732.1, read on the forward strand.
AGGATGGAAGAGGACTACACATGAGATTCCCCCAATGAATAGATTTCAAAACCCTTAAACTATCATGCTAATACATATATGTGATAAAAAACACAGTGAACTATCTGCGACAACTCATCATCCTGACATAAATTAAATCTCTGGATACTGCAACAACGCAACTAAAGCATCCTAATAAACACCAATTTGATATATCATTGCATTCTGCTCTCAAATATCCTTCCACTTACAAACAAAATCCTTCAATGGACACAATATATAAGGTTGTTGATGGATTTGGTTCTTCTCTTTAGAGATGTTTGTTTTCTTGTGAGGTTGTTCAGGTGAATTCTTCTGTATATAATGTCAAACTTCATAAATGTTTCTAAGAAAGCGAAGTTGGACTATTTCAAACTAAATAATTTTTTTTTGCGTGGGAAATTCTATATAATATATATATATATATATATATATATATATATATATATATATATATATGTATATATAGTATATAGAGTATATATATGTAATATGTAATATATATATATATATATATAATATATATTATATAAGTATATGTATATATATATATATATGTAATAATATATTATATATATATATATGTATATATATAGTATATATAACATATATGTATATATATATATAATATATATAATGTATATATATACATATATATATATAATATATATAATTATATAATACACAATATTACATATATATATAACACATATATATATATGATATATATATAAGATGTGAAATTCGTTAGAATCACAAATGGAGATAAGTCTAGGTGGACAAATTATATATATATATATATAGCGAGAATGTGGAAATTTGTTAGGTTATATTCCACATCAATACCATGAGTTCTGTGAAGTTAGAAAGAAAGTTTACCTAAACTACATTAACATGATTCTTCTGAACACTTCTGAGCACATCTGAAATATGTTGTTAAGAATTATGGTTCTGCATTGATGTAATTTTGTAATTGCAAAGGAAATGGTGGAAAGGCACTCTGCTTTGTTTTAATCCACAACTGAAAAATCATAGAACACACATACATACACATTCTGAGACAGTGTACCATTTACAGATTTAGATCCGGGAGACTTTTAATATTATGTACGAAAAGTTAAAATGAATATTGTCATACAAAACTTGTATAGTCCTGTAAAAAAACAATTGGCTAAAACATTTCAAAGCAGTGGAGGGGTATAAGTTTTGGCAAAAATATTTCAGAGCAAAGAAGACCATTTCATAGAGATGGCAGATTTTGAAAATATTCATATTATTATGAATAACAATAAATTAATTCTTTAAACTTTATTGATATTGGTCAAAAACACAAACCTTACCACTATTTTAGAAATTTCAAGATATTCCCGAATCTACCGTTAAGATAAGTTCAGCAACAATGGAGCCAACACTCTACTCATTGTACTTAATTAGGGTTGAAAGCACAGTCACCTGCCATGGCATCTGTCAGTTTTTTTTTGTGTCTCATACAAGCTGTAAAGGTTTTGGTGAAGATCTTTGAGTCTGGTCAAGCGTTAAGGTCTAGATCTTGTCAGCGGAAGCTTCTTGTTTTATTTTCATTCCTTGCAGGGCGATAGCCAATAACAAGAGGTTATAGCAACCGCTGCAACAACTCGTTTATATTCTCAATGCAAAATCTTGAATCAAGAAAGGAGTTTTCAGAAGAAATTAAGAAAAAACCCAACACCAGTGCCAGGTATGCAAATAGTGATTGAGGACTGCCAACGTGAAAGATCATCTACGCCCCCAAACCTATCATGCCTTCCATACCTACGCTCTGTTGTCGTTGTGTAGGATGGGGATCTTGTTTTTTCAATCTATTTGTCAGGGTGGTAGCCAATTGGCCGCAATAGTTAGGATCTAGTATAATTTATTATCTAACAATGGAAAAATGATGAATACCTTATGGATTATTGACCTTTTTTGTAACTTGCTACTGTGTAGATATTGCTATAATGCTAGAGTGAAAAAGAAAACAATGAAACCAGCAGAAGTTTTAAGAATTTAAGAGGCCAAACAAAATCCTGCTAAAGAGTGAAAAGTTTTTTAAGATTTTTAATGTTTTAAAACATTTCTTATTAAATCACAACCCCATCCGATCTGAAATATGTAGAGGGATCTGTTGAAAGGAGTGTAATGCCCTTAACATTTCCATTTAGTTTGTGGGGTTCACCTTCAAGAACAGATAATTTCCATTCAGTCTGTCTGACGGAGTGAGACGCCATAATTTCACTTATAAACGATTTTTCAAACACACAATACTAAACAGAGAGAAGGGTTGCATGCATTCAAAGTTCCAACTAAACAGAGAAAAGGACTGCATTATTTTTTTTATTTAAAGCACAAACAACTTTCAACTTATCTTCTTGGCTTGAAAGTGTCACTAATTACAGTGACAAAAACAAAACAGAAAAACAAAAAGAGACGGAGTGGCATAGACATCTCTCGACCAATCTTCATGGCTTGAAACCACATTTATTGTAAACTAATAGCTATAGAGAAAAGTATCAGATATTGTTTACTGCGTTGTACAGTTCATAGGGAAAAAAATCAACGTTGTCCACTTTATATAGGAAGTAATTTCAAGGTTCGCCATGAAACTGTAGCTTAACCCTAAATATTAAATTCGGTTTGAAGCAGAGAAGATGGGGTGGTGTGGCAGATGATCAGTCGAGAAATGGTGGCAGCGTCCGGGCGTTTATTTCCTCTACCAAATAAATGCATGAACTTTGAACGTTATGCCATGTTTTATAATACTGGCGCAGTAATTTCTTCTCTACCGTTGGTTCCCAACAGGAAGTAATTATGTGTCTCAACTCAACCTGACCTGGGCGCATAGATGTCAAGTGGAAAGTGAAAAGTTTAAGGTTTTTAATGTTTTAAAACATGTGAAAAGTTTTTTTAAGGTTTTTAATGTTTTAAAATATTTTTTATTAAATTAGACTGCTGAGAGAAACCTGTTAAGGCGTAATTATCTTTAATTTCATAGTTATAAATAAAGTATTCAAATTTTAAGGAAAAAAACAAAAATAAACAAAACTCACCCGCCTACTAATATTCCATAGAGACACCTATCAAGACAATTAAATCAGTAGTTTACCCTTTCTCACTCTGGTTACCTCACCATCTCACTAGACACTAGACTGATCCATCACATTACGAAGTGCTAGCCCGTTAAGACACAAATCTTGTTACCGTTTATCAACAGTTTTGAGATGAAAATTTAACATATGTACATTAAAATAAAGAAACGATTCGATCTATCTCTGCAATGAGAGAGTGAAAAGACCACGGACGTGGGAATGGAGCCGGAGATTTGGCGATCCCTTCCGGAACAGTGGGAGTCAGAGATAGACATTCTCATGGAAGCGAAGATTTGGCAAGCCCTCCCACAGGATTTCCTGCTGAAGATTTTTTACATGTTTCCCATGCGTCTTCTTGCCAAAATGAGAACTCTTTCGAGACAATGGAAAGAATTTCTATCCTACGATGCCCTGCAAAGAATTTATTCAAATTTTTCAGTGCACTCCTTCCCAGGATTTTTGGTTCAGCTTGACTGGACCAGGGAACGTATTGCAGAAACATGGGTTATAGAATACCTAGGAGGCGATAGTTCAGACATGAACATTTACAAAGCTCCTTTGACTTCTGATGTCGTCATTGTGGATGCCTGCAGGAATATCTATTGTTCTCATAGAAGGGGAGATAGATTGGGTCTTTCCATATGCAATATTGCTACTGGGTCCTCTAGACGTCTACCTAATCCTAACCATCTCATCTGGTGGAGCTTCATTGCAATGGATTTTGATGCAACTAGGAGGAGATGCACTGTTCTGCTAGGTGAAAACTATAATAGATGGGGACAAGCAGCTGAAAATAATATGGTGATGCAGATTTATGACTCAGAATCCAACGCATGGACTATGGTTGCCATGAAAGTCCCGCTGCGCATTTGCCATGAAACTGTAGTTTAACCCTAAATATTAAATTCGGTTTGAAGCAGAGAAGATGGGGTGGTGTGGCAGATGATCAGTCAAGAAATGGTGGTACCGTCCGCGCGTTTATTTCCTCTACCAAATAAATGCACAACCTTTGAACGTTATGCCATGTTTTATAATACTGGCGCAGTAATTTTCTTGTCTACCGTCGGTTCCCAACAGGTCGTAATTATGTGTCTCAACCCAACCTGACCTGGGCGCATAGATGTCAAGTGGAAAGTGAAAAGTTTTTTAAGGATTTTAATGTTTTAAAATATTTTTTATTAAATCAGACGACTGACTTTTGTTCAATCATCTAACAAAAGATCTAACGGCTAAGATAAGGACATAAAAGCATTTGGGGGAGTTCATTTCAGAGGGAAACGCCTTACGGCGTAATTATTGTCTTACAAAATTGTCTATATAAATTTAATATATAACAAAAGCATTATTGTGTGTTAGGAGACAATTTCAATTTTATGACACAATAGTTGATATTTTTTTTTTGGTCAAGTAAGAGTGGAGCCTTCTATTAACTGCATGAATATTACATATATTATATGTATCTACAACTATAAAGACCAACAAGGGCTAACCCAATGAAGATTAACCTGAAACAACGTGGAACAAACCTTAATCCTTATGCCTTAATCTTACATCTAAACCTCCACCCATTATCCAACCCGGTGGCCATTTGATAAGACCTCCAATGATCCAATGGTTGTTAAAGAAATCGCTTCGGAGATATGCATGACCTTTACGAGCTTTACAGAGCTAACAAGGTAAATAAACTATTAATGTATAAAACTTTGAGTCTGTGTTTGGAGTTAACCTCCTCCCATGTTGAAACTCGATGTCCCTTTGATCTAGATCTCGTATGATCCGTTAGTCACAAACACTACCGCCTCATAAAAATGCACCCCTTTTACCTGGTTCATGGATCCGATAAGGATTATGAGCCATTGGTTTATAAATGTTAGGGTACAATCTCAGAATTAACCTTCAATTACTTTTAGAACCTGATATCCTACAATTAGGTCCATGTTGATCTGACGTTCCTCTGAGGTATCAGATCAGAAACTTGCATGGTCTTTACCCTCTTTACAGACCCAATGAAGATTATGAAACGTTGATCTAAAAATATTCAAGTCTGCTTGAATAGTTAACCTTCGATCGCATTCCCACTCTATATCCATTCGATGGCGAAGGCTATCGAGATATTTGGTCGACGACCTGCTAAGAAGCCTACTGTTTACCAAGTGCCCATCCCCTATAGAAAGCTTTTTTTTACGCATTTTTGAGGGATCTACAGTTAAGAAAGAATTTCGCTTCCACTCACTCCTGCTTCCACTAGTCTTCATTCTTGTTCATTCCTAAAAGTTTGGAAGTTCTCGATATCTTTGGCCGCCTGTGTTTGACAATCCACACACAATCTTCTGGAGGGTGTCGAATCCCAAGAAAACCTACTGTAACTTTCTTTGCATAACACTCCTTCATTCGCGAGATGATCAACTAGCATATTGGCTTTCCTTCGCACATGAACGAAGTTAACTGTTCTCAGCGTTTGTAGGTGGTTATGAATGCACTAAAAGACCTGCAAAAGTTGCTAATGTTTTGAAACTTTTCCCGGTGATTTTCCATTACATATCTTCTTGGCCGCCTTAATAATCAATTCAGAGTCTGCTTCAATGATGGCATTATGTAAATTTGACTCGATCAGTATTTCCAGGCATTGCTCTAAGGCCATGAGCTTCACCATGTTATTAGTGGCAGTCCCCAAATTACTATGAAAGATAACCTTAATGCACCCCTACTCATCTCTGATGACCTCTCCAAAACCCAACCATCCCTAGGTTACCTTTAGAGGCTCCATTTGTATTGAATTTCAAGAAACCATGAGGAGGAGGTTGTCAAATGTCTTTACTAACATTTATCTATCTCACACCCTTGTTTATGCTCAGGGGAACTAGCGAATGGAGACCCAACTGTAGCAGTATAGGAGCATCCTGGGGCAGAGTAGGGTCCTTAGGAGGTCTTCCTAAAAGGGCTCCAACAATGTCTTTGAGTTGTCTTAACATTTGTGCAATAATATTATGGGTTGAGCTAGTTTTGTTCTTGAAAATCCTGCCATTGCTTTCTTTCTAGACATCCCAGATTAAGAAGCCTAGAACTAGAGTCCAAGATTTGTTGATGATTTCATTGCGTGAGAAGTATTTTCTCCAATTCTTCAAGGTGTTGGTAATACTAATTCTGTCCCTATCATTCTTCCTGAAGATTGAGGCCACCCAATCCCACAAGGAAGAGGTGAAAGGGCAGAGGTTGAGTAAGTGTTCCATTGTCTCCTCTTTTGAACCACATAGATGGCATTTGGATGGGCCAACAAAACCACTTTTTAGAATATTTTCCCAAGCTGTAATTTTATTTTTTGAACCAACCACATAAACAACTTTATTTTCATCCAATGCTAGTGCTGCTTGTTGGATTTTTGGGGCCTGACCCAGGTTTAGCAAAGTTTAGCCAAACAAATCCGGACACTACCGGCCCTTTCAGAAATAGTTCGCAGAGCGTGGAATGAAGTCTCACCCAAGGTAGTATGGGAGGGTGTTGGAACTAGGTTTCCACACCCTGGGGATGTCTTGATGTGGTGTGGGGTTGTGCGGATCAATCCTATGTGCTACGTTGGTTCCGCGTAGCTCCCTTTTGAGAGTGACTACCTTAGACAAGCATGCATGCAATTTACCCTTTTTTGTGCTTAATATTATTATAGATCTTGCGTTAACTTACGAAGGCACCGTACTTTCAGTTATCATTTAACATAAATAGATATGCGCGTAATGATAAATCATGAACAGATGCATAAACCAGAATATAGAAATAGATACTCAATATTCCAAAATCAACTTATCTTTATTAATGCCTTTGTTAGTTACAATCCACTTCCTACCCTGCGCACACAGCTACAGGGGTCTGCGCACACAGTTGTGGACTCTACCAAGCCTCCACGCACACAGCTGCAGAGCCTCTACCTCCTATTACAACCCAGACTTGGACTTACAAAGTCAGATCTATTATTACTTTCAGACGCCCATACTACTTCCATTCTTACCAGAAAAATTGCATTTTACAATTAGAGCCTTGCTCTTATTTATACATTCCCATGGTCCACAGACCATGGGTAGGTTGACACATTCTATATTAATTTATAATATTTTAGGATGGACTACCCTTATACTTGACCCATTACAATTTGTGCTCTGCACACTTCGCGAAGCTTTTATAATACAATACCCAAAAATGTGGGCTTTAAGCCCCAAAACTATTATGCGGGGGATCCGCTGCCCAACAGGCCCCCAACACAATCATCGTGAGTTGTCTCGAGTCACTCGTTGGTGTGGCAAGATGCACTGCAAAGGCTTCGCGGTTCACCATCCCTGTGAGTGACGCACTACACTTCGTTGTTCCATCCTTGCTTCTTGCAACACTTCTTCAAGCTCCTGCAACACTTCTTCAAGCTTCTGCTCTTCTCGGTTAACACAAAGTGGCTTCTCATACGATTTTAGCTCTAGGTGAGATGCCAAAGTCATGAAATCTTTATGCAAGTGCAGCAAGTTTGCAATCTTTGGTCCCATATACTCAATATCTGCTGAAGCTTGTGTTGCATTTTTGCGAGAGAGATGTTGTTGTCCGCAAGGTCCCAATCTTCAAGTTTCATCATAGGCACATAGCCCAAGTTTTCACTTTTCCATGGCCTTCTATATTTTATCCCAAGATTCACCATCTTGCCCTTATCTTTCACAGATCGCTTACCTGACCACAAGTTTCATGGCGATATTCAGACCAGTCCTATTATCTATCTAGGAATTTGCGGTATGTCTCTTACCACTGGCATTGGACTCGACACGGTGACTTCGGCCATCAGCATTACGCAGTCCCAAAGGCTCTACAAAGCATTAAATTTGGATGGGTCCATATCTATTAGGTAACTCAATAACTTAAATCTCATAGTGCCATGGTTTGTTTGGTGGGCGACCAGCTATTATTTATAAGCCTACCAGTATTCAAATTCGATTGTTCCCTCCTATTATGGTTCATTAATGCGATACAGACTGGATATTTTTTGAAATCCAATATTGACTTCATGTCTTAAATTCCCGTCATCCACTCCTTGGTGCCTCAGATTGACCATCTTGTCATGAACAGTGACCTCAACGGTCACTTTCCCGCCTTTCTGCACAGTAGTGCATCCCTTCATGCGTGACCTTGATTCTAGTAATAAATTCTTCTTACACAGAATCTTGTTTTCGCGTGGCTTTCCAGTAGACTCGTTTATAGTCCCATGCCTTCTTTCAACTACTTGAATTGTTGAGACTATACTTCGGTCAGTTAGTTAGGCAGACAACCCACTTGTGTAGAGCTTCAGGAAACCGCCATTTACTTTTTATGGGAAGGGCTCTCCATTAAGCTTGTCGAGCTGGATCACGCCACCATATGTGACCTCTTTGTCTACATATGGTCCCAACCAATGCATTCAAAGTTTTCCAGGGAATTTCTCGAACTTGCTATCCTACAATAATACCGAATCGTTGACTTTGAACATGTGCAACTTGATGTGGCAATCGTGCCAAGCTTTCTTGCGATGTTTCTGTACCTGTTGATGGAAGCCTTCCAAAAATCATTCTTCCTCTAGTTCTTCTAGTTGCGCGAGCCTCTCTTTTAAGGCTTCGCAATCGGCCATCCCTGTCATTGCTATTATCCACAAACTGGGTACAATGTATTCCATTGACATGATGACTTTCGTGTCGTAGACTAACCTGAACAGTGTCTGCCCTGTCAATTTTTGCATGTGGTTATGTATACCCATAACACGGTAGGTATGCGTAAATCCCAATTGGTTCGCTACGCGTTACATAATTTGGTCAATTCACTCTCCAGAATCTTGTTGAATGCTTCTACAGTCTCGTTCACTTGCAGATGGTGTGGCATGCTTTGTTGATGATACACCTGAAATTCTTCAGTAAGTGCGCTGATATTTTCATTTAGGAAGTGTGTTCTGCGGTCACTCATTAGAAAGTTTGGGCATCCAAATCACATGAAGACGTTGTCAAATAAAAATTTCACAGCTATAGCAGCCATGCATTCGTTAACTGGCTATGCTTCTGCCCATCTAGTCAAATATTTTGTAGCAGTGATGATATAGTGTGTAGCTATCTTCCCTAGAGGGGTGATAGGCCCCACAAATTCTATGGCCCATTTTTCAAATGGTTTCAACATCATATATGGATTGAGTGGCATCTCATCCCTTCATGATGATTTCCGAGGTCGTTGACATATGTCACAGTCCCGACAGTATGCTTTCGAGTCTTGATGTAGGGTTGGCCACCATAGTCCGACACGAAGAATATTCTATGCTGACACCCATCCCGCATAAAGTCTTCCTGAAACCCCCCCATGTGCTTCTACGAGGATCTGTCCTCGTTCAAATTTAGGTACATATCTTTGTAATATTTCATCATTTCCCATTTTGTAGAGGTGCCCCGTGATAACTGTAAAATTTGTCATGCGTACCACCAATTCTTTCTTCTGTTGAACTGAATATCCTTGCGACGTAGTCCTTATGGTTAAGAAGTGGATTATATCCTCGAATTGGCCATCTACGACGCGCACTAAAGAGAGTTGCGCATCAGGTAGTCCTTCCTCCAAATTTGTTGTCTCCTCACCATTCTCAATTCGGGACAAATGATCTGGGACGACGTTTATGCATCCCGACTTTACGATGACCTCAAAATCATATTGTTGAAACAGTAACAACCATCTACAAATGCGTCCCCCCAATGTAGGATTTTTCATGGAAGTATGAAAAAAGTCTCTCTTTATTTAAATTTCCATTATTGAATTCTATAAATCTTTTGCCTAATTTCAAATTTGTTTTATATGATCATACATTTTATTTCTTTTTGTTTTACTATGTTGAATCTTTTCTCAAATGGAATGAAACAATCAGAAGAGCGGATGTCACAGTTCATTTAAGCTCTTCAGGTACATTTAAACCCATTTTTCATTATTTTTATCTGTTTCACAATTAACATATTAAAATTCGGTTCTGTCTGTCAGAGAGACTTCATCTTAAACCAATTTCTCTCAACTCTTTGTAAACATCCAATTAATTGTTTTCAAAAACAAAAACTTATATATACTAACACCTTATTACATATTTTTTGTGCTACATTTAACTTAGTGGTGTGGCCTTTTATTTTAATTTGTAAACATTCTTGTGTGTTCACAAAGGAAGTGGCGTTTGTGGATTTATTTCAGTTCATGTACAAGGGAACACTAGAGGCGTGTTCTACACCTAATCTGTTGTATGTTTTAATCGTTTCCCACAAATTCGGTGTAAAATCATGTGTCAATTATTGTACACATGCCTTGTAGAACTCATCACTTATGACAATAGAATCTGCATCGCTTTATCTACACTGCCTTCCATCGTGCATACAAACACAATATTGCGACTCATAGACGCTGCAAAGTGGTTTCTAATTAAATGTTTTGAACATATTGAGAAAGGGTAAATTCATTCCCGGGATGTGCCTGTTACACAAAAAATTGTGACCATGACTCTCTACAGTTTGTGTGAGTCCATCAACACTGATACATACCTCCTTTGCAAGTCTTAAACCTCAGCTCTTCATATCAAGCCTTGAAAATGGGAGAAAGACCTTAAAAATATCTCAAATCCTTGTTTCACACTTTCTCCTAGCATTACCTGCAGTGCCGCACCCAATGGTCATGTTTCCTACGAACCTCACCGCTCTGTCTATTGAGTAATGGGTGCAAACCCCTGTAAAAGTTAAAAAGGCGTGAGTTCATTCTTAAAAACTCATCTTGGGTTACTTCTAGACACTTCTAGAAGGAATATTACGCTGGAAAGTCCGCTCCACCTTGGTTCATCCTTTCCATAACTAAGGGAGCTAACTCCATGATATGAGGTGCTTATCCCATTGAAGGAGGAACCTATCCCTTCAATCGTGGACCTGCAACTTCCTCCATTTGCACTATAAATTCATGCATTGGGCTGGTTGTGAGAGAGGTTGAAAGTTGAAGATTCTTGAGGGTAAATGTTGTTGAAAACTACGCTTCCTTTTTGAGCTTGTGAGAGGAGAGATCACATACCTTTCATGTCATTTGGGAAGTGAGTGAGGCTTGTCAAAGTAGAGGAGACTCCTGCTGGACCCTGGAAAGAACTTGTGCAACATCAAGGCAAAGGTTGTAAGGTTCTTTTATTCATAAAGTTAATACAATCAAGTTTTTTTTTTCTCAATGAAATATATCTAATGGTTTATTTTATGAGCTCCTTGATCTTCATAATGAACATGTTTTATTATACATAGGTATTCTTTGATGTGTGCTTGTTTGTGTATGCAGGTTATTAAACGGAAACTACTTAAAGCTGTTGGAGTAAAACTGCCTCAAACAAGCGTTGGACCGAGGTAGGGTCTCTTACACCTCTTAGTATTCATTAATGAATTGAAACATGTTTAGAGAAAAGTAGATTTGCTTGTGCTCGTTTTTTCTAAATATCATTCGATACTAGGGAGATCGGTCTTGTCCACAAGAACGATTTATCAGGCCAACAAATTGGCGACTCCACTGGGGAATGGTTTGGTTTGGTTTTTGATTTGTTTTTGCTTTGACTTGAGAAACTTAAGTTTTGGTTCCTAATTTTGCCTTGATATATGTGAGTTTGGGTACTGGTTAGATCCTGGTTGGATTTTTATTTTTTCGAATTTTGGAAGAGGGCCGCACCCGTTGAGTTAGTTACAGTGCGAACCTGTCTGCACTGTTACAGTATAACACAGAGTAGCAACGCACTTGGTTCTACTAGGTGCCTGCGAACCCTGTCAAAAGTTTGAAAAACCTAAGATCCATCTACCCAGTTAGGTTTAGTTTTTATCCATAGCTGTTAGTATATGCCCAGACCTGCACTTGTCTTGACAAAAGTTCCTTGTGAGTTAGTTTTCATTGGCATTCTTGTTTGAAGTGATTTTCTAAGAAGTTTTGTTTGTTGGATTGGTTTTTTCTTGGTCTTTGTAGTAGCTCAGAGATTCGAAGCCTTAGAGCCTTAGATCACCCTGGTCTCTCCGGTTTTCTTGCTGAGTTTGACTAGCTTTTGAACTCCATTCGTGAAGAGATCTAGATCCCATTTGTCTCTTATGCAAAACTTTGATTAAACTTGATTAAAAGTTTCAAATTTCATTTTTTCTATTAAAATATAATTGGATGTTTTTTATTAGTTTGTTGAGCTGAACAAATTGATCCTTAGTTAGCTGAAAGACTAAGTTGAGCATCCTCAAAAACATTTCAAGTTTCTTTTCAATCCATTTTCGTTTAGATCTCAAGATTAGGTCATAGTTTTGAGTTTTTCATAGAAATTATACAAGCTTGTTGAAAATTTGTTTTCAATAGTTTTTTAGATTTTTTCTAGAAATCTTAAAAGCTCTCTTAAAGGAATTGCTTATTCTTGTAGTTGTTGATTGTTGAAAAGCAAAGGGATTTTCTGTGAGCATGATTAGTAGTCTCATTTTTTAAAGTTCTTTGGAAAATACAAAAAGTTTCCTTTTAGTTGTATGTTGAAACAAAGATTTGATTTTCAAAGCATTGCATTTTCAACTCTTCCTTAGCTAGAAATTCATTGAAAAGGAAAAAGAATTGTTATCATCTTAGGTGCATCTTTTAGTTTTTTGGAGTCGAGTCTTCATACCATAAAGTTTCATCTTCGCACCCATTGAATTAAGGAACAGACAATAAAATTAACGCTTAATTAAAAATCAATCTAACAATATTTTTATTTTCTAGGGCTCTTTTCACCAACATAGCTTAGGCTAGTATCTTGGAGTAGGAAGTAATTAACTCTCCAAGATAGTTTAAACAAACAAGTAGTCGATCTTACGGTAGGGAGAAATTCCAATTGTTACATCTATGATCTAGGAAAGCTCCTCTTAAAGGAGAAGCACGAGATCATATCCGAACCAGTGTGGGAATCAATCCTTCCTCATTGGGAACGATAGAAGATATTCACGTACTAAAAACGGTAAACCTCAGATTGACCATTCTCGAGGAGCCTAGGGTCACTTGTTGGTAAACCTTGGATTATGTCAAGGAGCCTTCAAGGGGATTGATCTTGTTACTCTGCCCTTGCGTGCGTATCAGATCGTAGATTATTCCCCCAGGTATATTTTTTTCCATTGGTAACCTTAGTGACCATAATCTTTAGGATTCTTTCCTAGGTGACAGTCGAGGGAAGATCCCACTGTACCTGGAGCAGACATTGACTAGACTCACTTGGACTCTCTGGGGGTTATCTTCACTTGAGACAGTTATAGTGGAGAAACTTGTGCCAGACTGTTTCATTAAATAGGTTGTCGGGATAACTGTTCCAACCGCCATTTCTGTATTGAATTCTGCGACATTGGATTCTATCACCAACTAGTGTTTTCAATCCGAAAAGATACTATTTGTGTGTGGTTTGATCTCCTAGATTTATTAGGTGTGTGCTTCAAATTGTTTTGTCCTTTACAGATTTTAGGTGTTTTTCTTAATATTTCCTTTGTTTCCGTGTGAAGTAATTAAATAATTAATCGTGGCTGAATTACCGAGACAATCCCGTCGACTACGGGGGCAGCCTCCTGAATTTACACCAAGTCAACTGGAAGGGCTGCGAGCTCTTGTCACACCTAGTGAAAGTAGGGTTGGGTCGTCAGAGGCTGGAGAGTCTTCGTTGATTGTACATCTTGATCATCTAGTGCAAGCAATAGAACATATTTCTGAACTGATTTCATTTTCTAAGGTTACTTGTAGTATCACTCCTACTAGCTCATTAGCCGAAGAACCTCAAATCTTTGAACCTGAAACTGAAATTGCTGCTACTCCATCTTCAGGATTTGCTTCTCCTATTTCTAGTGGTCCTAGTTCACCCAGAGTAGAAAATATCATTACCGAGAATCTTCCTTCTGGACTCATTTCCATTGAAGAAATTGTAAGTTTGAGTTTGAATGAAGGTATCAGTATCCCTGAAAATCAACTAACTATTGAACTTAGGGAGCATGAATCTATTTTCTACAGTCCCATTAGAGGTGACGCTTGGTATATTTCGTTGACTAATTTTTTAGAAAATCCAGGTCTCGCGTCTTCACCACCTCGATTTCCTTTCCATCCAACACCCAAAGGTTATTATCCTCCTTTGAATATGTCGAGACAGTCATCCTTGTTTACTTAGACGCCAGAAATGTTTTTACATGGCGGTCCTTCTGTTCCTCCTAGGTATCAGTCTTTATCTGGTATGTTTTCAGGAGCTTCTCCTCGACCCATTGAATATGTTGTATCTCCTGGTCATAATGCAACCAAACCGTTAAGTGTCGAAGATATTCTTATGATGTCTGGTACTACTCCTAATCCACAACCTCAAGGTAGTTCAATACTGTCTGGGGGGCAGCCGCAAGGTACTCCAATACCGCCTGAGGGGCAACCTCAAGGTAGTCCATTACCACCTGGGGGGCAACCTCAAGGACAGTATGTCCCTACGGGGCAGTATTTTCCTCAAAGTCAACCCCAGTACCTATATGTACCTCAAGATCAACCCCAGTATCAATATGTGCCTCAAGGTCAATACCAGCCTCAAGTTCAGTACCAACCCCAAGGTCAGTACCAACCTCAAGGTCACTACCAACCTTAGGGTCAATATCAACCTCAAGGTTTTCATCCACCTTCAGGTAAATCATTTGTTCAAGGACCCAGAAATCTACCATATAATTATCAATCTTACACTCAACCTGGTTTTGTTCCTCAATATGCTCAACCTGTTATGGGTCCATACCCCTAAGTGAACGTGGTGTGGGATCAACAGACTCCGCAACCCAGTATGCAGTTGCCATCCCAATCTGGACAATCTTTTGTTTCTGGTTCACCCCAGCAACCTTCCAGCCTACTACTCAAACTACTACACATGGGGCAGCTCATCAGTCTGGGCGTAGTTCGCCTCGAACTCCATCCCAAACATCTGTTGCGGCTTCTGTTCAATCCACTCCACCCATTTCTGGAGTATCAACAGCTCCAGTTTCTACTCCTCCTATATCAACTCCTCAAGCCCTTTTACCCCAATCTGGACCTACAATCCAGACTCCGATTTCCATGCTTGTAGGACAACCTAGACCTAGTATGGTTGTCACAAGTCAACCCCAATTTACTTATCAACCATACTAGGGGTAGTACCAATTCGGTCCTGCTGTGCAGAACCCGGCTTATCAGTATCAACCGTACCCTCGGTATACTTATCAACAACCTCAACAACCCCAGTATGGTCCGATTAATCCTGGTTTTCCAGGAGGATATAATATCCCATATGCGAATCTGATACCAAGTTATCTTGGATATCCTCCTCCTGGGGCTGGTTTGATGACCCCAAGTTTTCGGGATCGGAACAGTTAGTTACCGTTTATAGCAACTTTGGTTTTGCTTGACTTTTCGTGCCTTACGAATGATTCCATTAATTATCTTCCGTTTGGGCCGCCAATGCCGAATAAGTTGCCCAGTGATATACCAAAGTTTGAGGGGAAGTCAGGAGAAGATCTTTCTAATCATGTGATGACTTACCATCTCTGGTGTGCATCAAATTCCATTATAGATGATTCAATTCGTCTTTGTCTTTTTCAATGCACTTTGATTGGCCTTGCAGCCAAGTGGTACATTAAGTTGCCACGAGGCTCTTTTTACAATTTTAGTCAGTTAGCCACTTCCTTCCTTACTCATTTTCAGCTGCCAGTCTGATATGACAATGGCACGGAATTATTAACTTCATTAAAGCAGTCGACGTCCACATATATTTCAGATCATATTCATGAATGGCGACATCGACGTCGTTTAGTGAAAGTTTTTATCCCGGACCAAACTTTGGTAAAATTGTTTGTAAAATCATTATTACCCAAAATAACTGAAGATGTAGCTAAGGCAGGGGTAGTAACAGAAGAGCAAGTAATTTCTCAAGCTCAGTACCTTGACTTAGTTTATATGCAGTTAGGTACGTTAAATGAGAAAATCCCCGACCTTCTAAAACAAAATCAAATAGCTGCACCTCCCTCGGGGTCTCATGCCGCTGATGGTATGATTAGTACTATTAATACCAAAAGTAAGAAGAAATCCTCCAAGAATTATTCTCGTATTATAACTTTACCTAATTCCCCTAAGGGAGAGTCTCCACTTGAAATTTTTGCCGATGTTCATGTCATAGAATCATCTACGACCAAATCAAAATCTAACGGTAAGAAGAAAGGTAAGAAGAAGAATAAGAAGAACTCAAAGGAGAAATCTGATAAACCTGAATCTACTAACGAGAAACGAAAACCTCGATATCCTTGTCTCATCTGCGATGAGGAGCACTTTACAAGGGATTGTCCGCATCATGCCGAGGTTGCGAAAACCGCCAAAGGTTCACAAACACCTGATGTTTTGAAGGATCCTTTTCCAAGCCAAGACAATAAAATGATAGGTTCTTCCTCTAGTGCCTCGGAAGAGCCCATAATGATGATGTCACATGTAAGGATTGTGACA
The DNA here is from genome assembly GCA_000404065.3 of Pinus taeda. Lineage (NCBI taxonomy): Eukaryota > Viridiplantae > Streptophyta > Pinopsida > Pinales > Pinaceae > Pinus > Pinus taeda. The sequence continues at coordinate 45,538 of APFE031370732.1, forward strand.
CGATCTCAAGATTATGGGAGTAAGAGTCCTCGTGGTGGTAAGGAAGCTGAATCTTCTAATTCCAATCCATCAACCTCAGCTCCGTCTGGCTCCGATCCACTACAAATCGAGAAACCAAATCCCGACTTAGTAATCAAACCGCCCGCTAAGGGTATACTTTAAAAGTCAGCTTTCAATCCACATGCGCGAGCTTCTTAGAACTATAACATTGTTGAAGATTTAGTTGTTTAACCTTCAGCAATGTCGGCTTTGGAAGTGTTGCAATCTTGTCCAGCACAGCGTAAAATGCTATTGTCGGCTATATGAGTTGTTGATCTTCAGGACTCAAACCTCATAGTATATGATTTAGAAAATAGTACACCATGTCTACCTCATCAAATGGCTTTCGAGATTCCAGTGTTAGTAAAAAACAGACCTTGTTTTAGGACTGTGATTAATGAGGGAGCTTCCACGTGTATTATGTTGATACAGTGCTGGAAAACTCTTGGTTCTCCTACAGTTAATCAATCCCTGATGATTCTAAAGGCCTTTGATAGCCGAGGGTTTCATCCTTATGGCATTTCATAGGACTTACCTATAGGGGTTGAAGGAAAAACCGTTAATCTAGATGTGGAGGTGGTTGATGCCCCTCTAGATTACAACCTTCTTTTGGGTCATAGATGGTCTTATGCCATGACTACTTTTGTTTCATCAGTCTTTCGGCTTATTAAGTTCCCACATAATGGAAAGATCGTAACAATAGATCAGTTAACTTATTTATCGTCAAACCCATCCTCTGCTGAGAGCATTCAACATGTTTGAAAAACCGCTATTCCTTATAAGGATGTTGGAGTAGGATTAGTTAAAGATTCGGGTTTACTCGGAACCTTTTCATTTCCTCCTCCCAACGTACCATCTCCTTTTGCAACCATTCATATGATTTCGTCAGAATCCATAGTTCTTGACGACCCTTGGATCATTCCATTTCATTCCGAGGTGGACTCTCTTGGCGACACCATGCCTTTGAGTCCCTTTGAAGTTGCTTATCAGGAAGTACAATCGTTTTACGACTCAAATTCAACCAAACTTGATCTAGTGAATGAGATCAATGGGAAATCACTTTCAATCTCAACCTCAGAGTCAACAACCTTTTCAGAAACCATTCACACTGATGAACAAATTCAGGAACTGTTGTCTGTTGATGCATTACCATGGGAAGATCTTCATCATCGGTCTTCGTTTTTACCTGAGATTGATCATTTTGAAAATGATTTTTCATCCATTTTTACCGCTGAATACGAAAAAAAACCACAGAATCCATTGAAGCATCCTGATTCTGAACAAAATTTAGTCAATATTTCTCAAACTGTTCCTATCGATATTTCAGTCAAACCCGGGATTGTTAAACACATTCACATAGGTGCTTCTTGTATGGACACTGAAGTCAACACATATAAAGCCCTAATTCTGTGGCGTGTTTTCCTGGTCCTATGAGGAAATTCCAGGAATTGATCCTTCAATCGTTGTTCATGAGATCAAAACCTACCCGGATGCTAAACCCATCCGGCAACAGTTGCATCAGATACACCCACAAAAAGTTGCTGCCATCAAAACAGAAGTTGAGAAATTACTTAAAGCAGGTTTCATTTATCCAATCCCTTTGACGGATTGGGTATCGAATATTGTTCCAGTTACTAAGAAACAAGGGACGATAAGAATATGCATCGACTATAGGTATATTAATCGTGCTTGTCCCAAAGACAATTATCCCACACCCTATATTGATCAAATTATCGATGATTGTGCTGGCAGTGAAATTTTCTCCTTTATGGATGGCTTTTACGGTTACAATCAAATTAACATTCTACCTACAGATCAACCAAAAACGGCATTCATTACGACGAGCCGATCATCTCACTCACTTATGAGCAATTTTCATGAGATGTAGGCATTATCGGATTAGGCTGAACCCACACAAGTGTGTTTTCTGTATAGAAACGGGTCGGTTACTCGGATTTGTTGTATCCAAAGCTAGAATTCGCGTCGATTCTTCAAAGGTCAAAGCCATCATCAAGTTACCACCTCCTTCGACACTTTGCCTACTCCAGCGTTTGCAAGGGAAAACAAACTTTTTACGTCGTTTCATTCCTAACTACGCTGAGATTACAAAAGGTTTCACCCGGTTGTTGAAACAAAACACTCCATTCTTTTGGGATGAGATAGCTAACAAATATTTTGATGCACTTAAACATGCGTTGACCCATGCGCCATTATTGCATCCTCCCAACTACAATCAGGATTACTTCTTGTACCTTGTCGCCTCCCATTCCACCATTGGGATGGTTTTAGTTCAACAGGATGAATTAAAAAGTGAACATGTGATCTAATATCTTAGTCGAACTCTAACTCCCACTGAGTTAAAATATTCACAAGTGGGGAAACTGGCCTTAGCTGCAGTCCAAGTTGTTCAGCATTTCGTCATTACATTTTGTTACGCAAAACCACCGTCATTTCTGACTGTAACCATATGCAATACATTTTGATTAAACAATTGCTAGGGGGAAAGTATTCCAAATGGATTGTCATCCTATAGGAATTTGACCTAGAATTTGAGAAGGCCAAGTCAAAGAAGTCTTTGCATTTTGCGGAATTAATGTGTGACTTCCCTCGTGCTGATACCGAACATGTGGCAGAAGAATCCATTGCGGATGAATCTTTGTTCCTTATCAGCAATGTTGATCAATGGTACGAAGATATCATTGTCTATCTCTAGACCCTATCTTTTCGGCTAGACATTTCACGATCTCAACACCGGAAAATACGATTCCAATCCCAACCTTACACTATTATTGGAGATACTCGTTATTGTCGTGGAGTGGATTCTATTTTCCGTCGTTGCCTTACTCATGACGAGGCTGAGAGGGTTCTTAATGACTACCACTCTAGAGCGTGTGGCGATCATATGTTTGGGTATGCCACAGCCCAAAAGATTTTGCGCGCTGGCTATTTTTGGCCGTCGTTATTCAAATATTGTATTACTACCGTCCAGAAATGCCACAATTTCCAAATTTTTTATTGTAAGATGCGCACTACTCTTGCTCCTCTCCACCCTCTCATTGCCGTTGGTCCCTTCGAAAAATGGGGTATCAATTTTATTGCATGTAACCATCACTCGGCCGAGGGGCATGCGTATATCATCCTTACGGTAGATTATTTTACCAAGTGGGTTGAGGCGATGCCTACATTTTCGGCAGACGGCAAAACTACTGTGATTTTCGTTTTCAACCATATAATTGCTAGGTTTGGTGTTCCCCAAGAAATTATCACTGACCATGGGAGTCATTTTCGAAACATCATGATGACCGAACTTACAGATCAGCTTGGCTTGCGTCACGATAGTTCCACTTCATATTACCCACAGGCAAATGGTCTGGTTGAAGCAGTCAACAAAGTTCTAGTCACCATGATCCGATGAATCATTGGGATTCATCGCTCGAATTGGCAAAACATGTTATTTTCAGCGCTTTGTGTGTACCGAGCCTCAGTCAAAACATCAACAGGTTTTACTTCCTTTCAACTAGTTTACGGTTTAGAGGCAGTATTACCCATTGAATGCAAAATCCCGTCATTACAAATTGTTGTGAAATTATTGCCAGCCACTTCCGAAGAGGAAAAACGTTTATTATACTTAGCTCAATTAGATGAGAATTGACGCAATGCTGCATTAGCTGTCAAAACTCATGCCAAAAGGATCAAAGCTCATTATGATCAGAATGTTACACCCCACAATTTTTCGGAAGGCGACCTAGTTTTACTTTACAATCAAGCAAACGAAATGCTAGGGGTTGGCAAATTTGTACCCATGTGGCATGGTCCATATATTGTCAAGCGGAAGCTAGCAAAAGGGGCCTATGAGCTAGAATATTTTGACGGTGTCTCTTTAGGTAAACCTAGGAATGGGCTTTATCTAAAGCGATATTATGCTTAAAAAATTACTGTGGAGATTTCTTAGATTAGTTTCTTTCTACGTTGGTGTGTTCTTAGATTAAATATGTGTGCTTTACTTCAGAGAGTGTTTTGCATTATTAGTCCTGCTTATCTTGATTTTACTCTTGATATTGCAGATGTAAACGCCTCTCCAAACATACATCGATTTCGCTGATGGTGTTTGTCATAGTACACGGAACATCTCTTCCGCAACCTGGGTTATCTATTCACCCTCTCACGAGTTAGTATCTATGCACGGGGTAAGCCTCAGTCAAACAACGAACAAAAATGCATAATAGAGTGCAGTGATTGAATTATTATCTGAATCCATCTCATTTGGAATTCAAAGTTTGATTGTTAATTTAGATTCGGAACTCGTTGTATTACAGCTTAATCGAGTTTATGCCATTAGAAATCCAGTATTGTTACGATTATTTTTTAGAGTCTGTCTCTTGGAACAAGAATTTGATTACATAGAATACCAGCACATTCCAAGATATTTAAATACATTAGCAGATGCAGTTGCTTCTCGAATGTTAAATAGACATTTGTATTAAATCAAACAGTAAATTTAAAAACATCTCATAAACATGTTTTGCAAGATAACCATAGTAATAGTATAGCATAGCATAAGAGTGTGTCAAAATATACATCGTCATCGATCATAGGTTGAAAAACACCTTATGATTGGAAAAAATGATAGTATCAAAAGTCCAAAAATGAGTCTACAAGGCAATCATCCTCTCACTGGTGATGATCCCGATAAGACACCACTGCTCGGGCCACCCTACAAAGGAACCTCCTAAAAGGTCCTAGGACCCCAATCACACAGCGCTGAAGCCGAAGTGGAATGTCATCTATGCTGGTCTCCATAATATCTGCGGTCAAGCACTCTAGATGGCTCTCCAACTCGTCCAAGGTCTCTGCTAACTAGTCCTATGGGGTCGGTGCTGCTGCAACTGGTTGTCACTGATCATAAGGCTGGAGAGCGGCTGGTCGTCGTGGACCCACATCTGCATTTAAAACTTTTACTATTAGTTTTGGGATGATTTTCAAAAAATACAAAAAATACATATAAAATTAAAATGTTGAAAAAAAAATTTACCTCTATCATCCCATTGCTCTCCTAGTGGAAGAGCCATGTCGGGATCGCCACGATAATCCATCCCAGCGTATGGAAAATCATGAATAATAAAGAGTTGGTTCGCTAACCAACGGAAATACTCTGGTGTGAATCGAATAACCTCAGTACCCTCCTTAGGATGGCGGGCCATAACTGCAACCCATCGCATAACCCGAGGATCTCGGGGAAGTCCAGCCACAACAGTGAGTTGTTGTGGAACCAGCATCGATACCCTCTCTAGGGCCAAGCTGAAAACTAAATAACCATAACCAAAGTTCTTTAGCTGCCCATTATTCACCCTCGCCAATTGGCCCTTCACATTGCTAATACAACATCGCACCAGTTGAAGATGGTGCCTCAGAAGCAGTCTACTGCCATGCACATCTGGGAACCTGTAGCTAGATGCAATGTTGTGCTCCCGCAAAGTATGGTAATAGTAAAGGAAATCACCTTTAGTTTAGGACGGGAGATGGTTTTAACATCTATCCGTTTGTCTGGAGTCTCATCATTACAGAACTCTAGTCGGAGACTAGCGACAGATTGGCCACCTGGCCTAGATCCGAACAGAGATAATTGCTCGCCTCTCTTAGGCAAGCCAATAAAAAATTATATGTCATCTAGCTCAATTTCGAGCCGATTGCCACCAATAATGAAGCACTGGTCTTGTATGCTCCACCTGTTCACCAGCCATTGTAAAACGTCTACCTGTGCCCTCATGCCAGGTATGGTCCAAAATTTGAAAAGCCTGCATGCTCTCAATGCCTGTAATGAAGGTGGATGGAGTAATGCAGCTTGATCCACGTCCTCGTGCTCTCTTTCCCACCAAACAAGCATCTTGTGTACCTACATTGCAAAAATGGGTGGATTAGAATTTTCATTCCAAAATTATATGGGGAAAAAATGGAGAAACTAGGGTTCAAAATCTGCATTCCGCGGGGTTCGCATCCATCCCTTTAGAGACAGTGTGTAGGTGCGCACTTCTCCTTAAGTCTAGGTGCGGCACCCCGACTTTTCTATGTGCACAGAAAAGTCGGGGTTCACAGGGACCACATGGCGCCCCTGCGCAACTCCTGCGGGTGATGTTTTGCCCTAATTTTCCTCCAAAAATCGATTTCTAAACGCTAAAACAAAATTTAAAATGGATGAAATGCAAGTCAAGGACATTGTGGATTACCTAGAGAAGACGATTCTCGATTCCAGCAGTCGGATTTTTCGCAGTTTCCATAGGAATTTTTTTACCAAAAGCTCTTACTTTTACTCCAAAGGCAAATGGTAAAAATGAACTTGTAAAAGCCCTTTTTATAAGATTTTTTGAATAAATAAATTAAATTTATTTATTTTTTACTTTGAAAAGGTCATTTTTGGTGCATTTGTATTATTTTTAAACATATATCAGTAATGTTTGTAGTTTGTGTGCAGAATATTGGGTATTCAGGTGAAATTGGTCATTTTCAACAAAAAACACCTAGGAGTCCTCTTTAAGCTCTTTTCTGACTCGTAAAAAATGAAAAGATTGTCGAGTTTTTCTTTTTAGACTCGCTAAAATGGAATTAAAAGACAGTCATTTTACAGCTCTTTTCCGATTGTATAAACATGAAAAGATTGCCAGACTTTTGTCGTTTCAAGTTTGATATTGGTAATAAAACGACGTTTTTTCGATCGCTTTTTTACTTTTTCAGATTCAAGGCACTAATCATGAAAAGTACTCCTTGATTGTAATGATTAAGCGCTTCTCTCAAGTATTATTGTATACCTTTTCGGGCTTGGGAGAGACAATTTACGAAAAAGGACAACTGTGGAGTTTTCTTAAGTTTTTCTTCTGACTCCCTAAAAATTGAAAAACACTGAGTTTCTCCTATACTGGACTCGTTAAAATTTCACATAAAGGACCTGTTCAATTACAAACATGAACAGACCACTCCTTAGGGTTTGAATCTAAACTAAGTTGGACTCATCCAAAGGATGAGCTTATAACCAAGCAAATGTTATCCTCCTCAAGCTTGTAAAAAATAAAGAGGTACTTGCCAGAAATGGTGGGGGAAAAGAGAGAAAAATGAACCTGTTTGTCGTACTTTGTGTTTTAAAAACTTTCCATCACTCTTGAACAGGACACTTTTATTCACCGGGGTTGGAAAATCCTTTACCTAACATTTAATCAAGCCACATTGACAGTCTTCAGCCAGTTTCCGGGTATTAACTTTGGGTCAACTGTCACCAACCATCTGCAGTGTCGTTATGTGTTCAAGAGGTCTGTGCAAATAAACCATTCACCTGCAAAATATTTTTCATCCATCATTGAGCATCCCTGAGTTAGTTCTTGCTAAAAATATTTCTTCATACTTGATCTATGATTTCGTGTTATGGGCTTGCCTATGACAGATCGCTTTCTATCGACTCCAACTCATTATCTAGAAATATGATCTAGAAATCATCAGTACCTTGGAATCTGCATGCCTCAATGTCAGGTTTCTCGCCTTTGACGATAGGTTGCATCATTGACCTTTGATCAAGGGATTCTATGACATGTCCGAAATCGACTCATTCATTCACATTTCATGGATTGTACTGAGTACTTTGAGGGCCATTGACATTACTGGTGGTTCCTCTCACACTTGTTAATAGTTTACATCATTGACTCGTGATCAAATGGTTTCTACCATGTTCTACTCTCACACATTTATTCACATGGATAGAATCATACTAGTTCGGGAAGTAGAAATGAAGACCCTGGATCTAGTTTCCACCATCCAAGCTGCAAGGAATTTTTTTATCATTATATAGTGGACTATTCATAAACAGATGGTTGCGCCCATACTGTGTCCATGTGTTCCTACATGTGATGTAATACAAAATCATTCCTATATCAGAGTAGTTTAGATAGTTCTTAGTTAGTTTTGATCTGAGTATGGGAATGCCTACCTCAGCGATGATATTTTCACATATATATATTTTGTGTTGAATTTTTTCACAGGTTCAACCGGGTTATCCACATGAAGATCCTTGAAATGATAAATTAATTCACTCTTCTTAGATGATAAAAAACCACCCTCATCCATTACAGACTTCATACTTTAGGGGGCAATCTGTTACATAAAAAATTGTCACCATGACTCTCTACAGTTTGTGTGAGTCCATCAACACTCATACATACCTCCTTTGCAAGTCTTAAACCTCATCTCTTCATGTCAAGCCTTGAAAATGGGAGAAAAACCTTAAAAATATCTCAAATCCTGGTTTCGCACTTTCTCCTAGCATTACCTGCGGTGTTGCACCCAATGGTCATGTTTCCTGTGAACCTGACCACTCTGTCTATTGAGTAATGGGTACGAATCCCTATAAAATTTAAAAAGGTGTGAGTTCATTCTTAAAATCTCATCTTGGGTCACTTCTAGACACTTCTAGAAGGAATATTACACTCGCAAGTCCACTCCACCTTGGTTCATCCATTCCATAACTAAGGGAGCTAACTCCATGATATGAGGTGCTTATCCCATT
>APFE031370735.1:6435-65645 GCA_000404065.3 Pinus taeda
TAGAAAGCTTTTTTTAATTAAATAACCGTGTCAATTATATTTGTGAGTTTCAAGGGAATATTTTTTAAAAAAGAAATGATTTAAAATGCTTTTACAGAGTGGTATAGTGTTGTTTGATTTGAAAAGTTTTTTATAAAAAATAAAATAAGAGTTTTTAAAGAAGAGGCACATATTTGCATTTGAAGAAATGGTTTTTTTAGTGTTTTGCTACAAACTATGATTTTGTTTGGTAAAAATTATGAATTTTGGTTTTTAAGAATGAAGACATTTTTGCAACCCTAAGAATGTTGGGATACCCTGTACAATGTTTATGTAGAGCTAATCCAAAAAAAATTAGTAGCCATAAACAATAATCATAGGAATATTGCCACAAACTAAGAAAGAAATAGCACAAAGCCAAATGTTGGATACAAAACTCAGCGATGACTCTATCTTCGACAAGATAACAAGCACATCAACAACAAAAGAAGCTTGGGATATTTTGAAAACTGTGTATCAAGGTAATGATACAATGAAGGCTATTAAATTGCATACATTAAGAGCTCATTTTGAAAGCCTGAAGATGACTGACACAAAGAATGTGGACCAATTCATGACTAGAGTCATGGGAATAGTCAATCAAATCAAACTCATTGGTGAGACCATTACAGATCAAAAGATTGTTGAAAATGTCCTTCGAAGCCTGCCCAAGAAATATGACATGATTGTAATAGCCATTCTGCAATCCAAATATTTTACGACTTTCTCATTAGAACAATTGACTGGATTACTCTTGGCACACGAAACAAGACTCAACTTGGTAGAAGACTCCATGGAACAAGCTTTCAAAGCACAATTCTCTCTTGGCAGAGGCAGAGGTAAAGGATATAGAGGCAACATCAAGCGAGGTAGAGGTCGAGGCAGAGACAGATCAGAACATCATCATGCAACAAAGCATTGGAGATGTCCACAAAACCAAACAAAAAGAAGAAGAACATGGAGAAAATATGATGTTCAATGTTATTACTGCAAGAAATTTGGGCATTATGAACATGAATGTAGAAAGAAACAGTTAGATCAACAAAGAGGCAGTTTCTGTCTCTCCAAGAATGAAGGAGAATCCTCTAAGACAATGTTTCTTTCTTGACATAGTTTTGAAGGCACTCATAGCGAGAACCTTTGGCTGCTGGAAACTGGCTACAACAATCATATGACAGGTAACAAAAATATGCCTTCTTACCTTGATGCTTCCATAACATCATAAATTACTCCTGGAGATTGTTCATGTATTAAAGCTGAAGGGAAAGGTATTTTTCCTATTCTTACCAGAGAGAATTAGTAGAAATACATACCTGATTTTTTATTATATTCCACATCTAAAGCATAATCTCATTATCGTAGGTCAATTGATGGAATATGATTATGATGTAATATTCCAAGGGAATACATGTTATATTTATGACAAACCGTCAAATAAAAGACTAATAAAAAAGGTTGAACAAACCAAGAATATGATGTTTCCATTAACTCTTAGAAGTCGAAATATCTCTCAATATTTTGTCCAAAATGTGTAAAGAATATATGAGTTTGAGCTATGGGCACAACTCATTTAAGATTCTAAGTCTACTTCAGAAACATTCAATAGTCATTAGTCTCCTTGTTATGAAAGATAAAGATTGTAATTGTGAAATTTGTGTTCTGTCCAAGCATAAAAGAGATACCTTTCCCACATATTCCTCTAGAGAAAAAGAGCCTTTAGAGATAGTCCATACAAATATATGTGACCCAATGCAGACACAATCTATTGGTGGCAGCCTTTATTTTGTTACCTTCATTGATCATTATAACATGAAGAATGGGTGTATTTTCTCAAAAATAAATCAGATACATTCTCAAGGTTCAAAGAATTCAAAGCAGAAGTAGAAAAGCATAGTGGAAATCCTTTAAAAGTCATAAGGTTAGATAGATGAGGAGAATACATTTCCGATGACTTCAAAGTTTTTTGTCAATAGCAAGAAATCATAATGAAAAACACAACCAGACATACCCCACAACGGAATGTAGTAGAAAGGAAAAATTAGTTAATCATGAACATGGTCAGATGTATGCTTCATCATAAGAAGTTGTCAAATGACTATTGGGATGAAGCATTTTCAACAACAGTGTATGTTCTCAATAGATCTCCAACAACCATTCCCTAAGATACAACACCCCAAGAAGTATGAGATGGTAAAAAAGTAAATGTATGTCACTTTAGAACTTTTGGATCAGTAGATTTTGCACATGTTCTTCAGTAGCTGAGAAAGAAGCTTGGTGATAGAAGTGAAAGATGTATTTTCGTAGGTTGTAGTGAGTAGTCAACGACCTATAGACTTTACAATCTAATTACCAAGAAGTTTGTTTTAAGTGGAGAGGTTAAATGCTTTGAAAATAAATCTTGGTCTGATCATGTTGATGAAGTTTCAAATCAACCTTTTTATCTACCACAACTACCAATATTTCCGATCAAGAAGAGTCATACCACCATGAAAACTATAGATCTTTAAGTAGTGAATCCAATATTGATTCAACATCTTCATAAGACAATTAGAAAATAAGAAGTATTAGAGAAACATATGAGTAGGAGCACGAGTTTGACCAACATAATAGTTTTTCATTTCTTTCATCTCAACATACCCATTTTGAAGAAGCAGTTAAAGAAAAACATTGGGTTGATGCAATGAACCAAGAAATTATTGCGATAGAGAAAAAAGAAACTTGGGAATTCGCTGATCTCCTAAGAGACAAAACCAAGATTGGTGTAAAATGAGTATATAAGACCAAGTTGAATGAGAAAGGAGAAATTGAGAAGCATAAGGCAAGGCTGGTTGCCAAAGAATTCTCACAACAATTTGGTGTTGACTATGGTGAAACCTTTTCTTGAGTAGCAAGGTTAGACACTATCAAAACTATTTTGTCCACAACATCTCAAAACAAATGGAAAGTCTATCAACTTGGTGTAAAATATGTTTTCTTAAATGGTATATTGCAGGAAGAAGTTTATGTAGAGCAACCTCTTGGTTTTGAAGTTCCACGACAAGAGCATAAGGTATATAGATTGAAGAAATGCTTGTATGGATTGAAACAAGCTCTAAGAGCTTGGTACAATCATATCGACACCAATCTCATCAGAAGTGGTTTTGCAGAAGCAACCATGAGCCAAATTTGTATATCAAAACTCATGAAGGTAAAATTCTTATTGTATGTCTTTATGTAGATGATCTTCTTTACACAGGAAATATTATGTTAGAAGACTTCAAAGAAACAATGAAAACAAAGTTTGAAATGACTAATATAGGGCTCATGAATATTTTTTAGGCATTGAAATTCAACAATCTGTTAATGGAATTTTTATTGGTCAACAAAAATATGCCACTGATACCATCCAAAAGTTCAGAATGACCAATTGCAAACGAGCTGATACAAAAGTTGCTCAAGGGACCAAGATGAGAAAAGAAGATGTAGCACCACCAGTTGATCCCACATTGTATAAAAGTCTAGTTGGTAGTTTGCTGTATCTCACTGCAACTAGACTTCATATCATGTTTGCAGCAATTTTTGTCTCCAAGGTTGTGCATTCACCTAAGATTTCTCATTGGAACATTGCAAAAATGATATTAAGATATATCGGAGGCACCCTAGACTATGGTTTGTTCTACACACATTCTAAAGATTGCTTACTTTGAGGTTATACAGACAATGATTATGTAGCTAGTTTAGGTGATGGAAAAAGCACCTCAAGGTATACATTTCATCTTGGAGCCAATCTAATTTCATGGGCATCCATGAAACAATCAATCATTTCAATATCTTTTGCAAAGGAAGAATATGTAGCAGGAAATTCAGCAGTTTGTCAAGCATTGTGGTTGAGAAGATTATTGAAAGATATTTCAAATGTTCAGAAGGAGCTGACTCCTATTTACCATGATAACATTTCAACAATTTCTTTATCAAAAAATAATGTTTTCCACAAATGGAGCAAGCACATTGACACACGTTTTCATTTCATCCACGAGGTTGGCAATGATGGGGACATAATACTAGCTTTTTGTTGTTCCAAAGATCGGCGTGGAGATATTTTTACAAAGCCATTAGGAAAAAATGTATTTGAATTTCAAAGGGAGAAATTAGGCATTGCAAGTTCCCCTACTTGTAACAATTGAGATTAGGAGGGGATGTTGAGATATTAATTTGATTGTTTTACTAGGGGTCATCATATTTGATTGCATTTTCTGCTAGGAGTCACAGTTAGTTCACTTTTACTTCAGTTTAGTGAGTTTCACTCGAGTCATTTATTATCTATGTTTTTAATGTATTTTTACGCCGTAAGGCGTTTCCATTTGAAATCAACTTTCCTCTTGGGTTACGTGTACATTTTTGAGCCTTTGATTTAAATGTTAGATGATGAAACTAATCTCATCCATCCAATTGATGAAACCGGTATACGATGAGACCCCGCACCGCAGATAGACGGTTTCTGGGCAGATGAAATGAAAAATTTGAATGGTTGTCATATATCCGGGTTGCATCTTAAACACGTTCTTCCATCCACGTTCCTGCGCAGGCGCTGCCATGACTTTTCCCTGGGCATGTTTCTTAATATTGCATTTGAGGGCGTCGTTCTGTTTCTGCATGCAAGACTTAAATTCGTCCAGTTTCAGCAGCTCTGTTTGCTGGAGGACAAGAAACAGTCTGAGATGGATATGGAGTGGATGATTGTCGTCTGTGAGATCGATGAAATGCCATATTTCGCTGGTTCCTTGCCTCGTCGTCTCAGTAGCCGGGGCGTCATAGGGTAATCCGTTGAAGAACAAATGGGTCGGATCTCCCATTGCGCTTTCGTATTCATACATGGTTATGTACCTCGTATGGGCCACGCTTTCCTTTCAGGGACATCTGTGAAATTATCGTCATTCTCATACTTTCTAGCGACCTTCTGACTGGATTTTTCCGGTCTTTGCTCCTCACGAGAATCTTTAAAGGAAACTCAATAATCTTTTAGAGGAAAACTCTAATATTGCACCATCTATTGCTCTGTGCTTTTGAATTTCTGAAAATTTAGTTTGATTTGTTTTCTAGATTCAAGATCCGTTGAAGGCTTAAGGTGATGCGTGTTTTTCCTCTGTAATATGAAATCGTCGATATCTTGCCTGCCTTTGGCTTAGGACTGTTTAAATATACGAATGCCATATTTTCCTTCTATTGAAAGCTTTTCAGCGCGGTTTACGCGGGCACCGATGCTTCTGGAAATTTATTACAAGGATTTAACGCGTTTCCATGTTAAGGTTATGTTGGGCAAAGAGAAAGCTATTTCATCTGAGTTTCCAAGGATTGAAAACATTCCAAGTCCCCGTTGAAGTCTTTAATGTAGATATGTGGAATTTTGCTAGTTAGGCGTAATCTTTAAGATCTCAAAATTCCATAGCGGGTCATATGTATATCTCTTTTTTGGCGTTATCTTTAAGATCTCAGAGTTCCATAGCTAGTCATATTTCAGGAACATTTACATTTTCTTTATAAATGACTCTGCGATGCTTTCAATATCTTCTTCTATGCGATCTATTGCGTCTTTTACCGCGTGAAAAAATCCACAAGATTTTCATGCGACTTTTCCGGTTTTTACAAGTCCTATATATAATTTCTCACCTGCATAACATCGTCCTTACCGATCTTAACGCAGAAGATAAGTATCAACTTCGTATGTAGTAAGGCCTTAGACAATTATTTTTAATTGCAGGATTGCTATGCGATTCATTCTTTTTTTAGCGTGTTTTACTATTGTTTTGAAGGTATTGATCATGAAGTTTGGGGAGAGGTTTTCCGAGTATCTACACGGAGAGGACGAGTATTTTCTGGACAAATGTACAAACGTCGAATACAAACGGTTAAAAAAGGTTCTGAAAAAGTGCCGGGTTGGATACTTGCATGACGGGACCACATTTGAGTCTGAAGGACGGCTCTCCAGTTCATAAACGACAGAAAACGAAGACCTGATATGCGAGGAAACAACCAAAAGCATTTCCAAATCACCTGATCCATCCAACCGTAAATGTTCTCCGAAAACTTGCCCAAGTGCTTAATTCTTATTGTTACCTTCCTCTTTCAGTTTGTTATGCAATATCTAATAGCTAGAAACTTACTGAATTGGCTCACTGATTCGCTTTAAACGTGTCTAACCTTGCTTTTTCGGACACGTCTTCTTGCAGTATGTGACAAAATTTTCTTTTACGAGCTTACAAAAGAAGTATCGGCTATAGTGGGTTGCTTTAGTTCTCGTGCGAGACGTTTGTTACATCTACATCTTGCATCTGGTTTTCAAAGGTATCTGTGGCGTATTAAACATTTCTTTGCTGATGATCATGAGGCAATGATTCGAGAAGGCCGGCACTTAGTCAACTATGTGGCCATGAATGCCATTGCAATTCGAAAGATTCTGAAAAAGTATGACAAAATAAGCTCAGGGGAAACTGTGTCGTTCATACTACAAATGTTTGTTTTATATTTCATTCAAAAAGATTTTATATGTTACATAATCACCACAGCTCACTTTCAAAGCCTGATACCCTCTCTTGTACCATTAACTCTGTGGGCGCATGGAGGCCGCGTCAGAGAGTAGGTGGTCCCGTTTAGGAGTAAGAAAGCTCTGGAAAAATATGAAAGGAAGAAAACCCTCTTTAAGACACCTTTTTTCCCAACCCTGTTGCAAGGAGGGGGCCAGTTTTAGCAACAACCACTACAGATTAGGAAATTTGTGGATACACCTGTCATCTATCCCGCTGCTACAACACTTACCATCTTCAAGTTCCTGACATTTTCGCTAAAATATCATTCCTCTGTATTTTCAGCCAACAGAAGGGGAATTGACAAGACCGCCCGCTCAGCATTTCCTTGGCTGCCTGCCCCTCAGTTACCACCGAAAAATAATATCGAAGATCTGGAGGTAATTAGTTTAAATATTTGGGTTTTAGGTTTAACTCATATATAGTTCCTTTTTTTAATGCAGGTACATAGCTCAGTCAAGGGCCGGAACTTCAGGACGAAGTTACAGGCGAAGCACATAGATCTATTGAAGTCCCCTTAGTTAATTGAATTGATCGCATTTCAGATCAACACAAGAGATTCGGAGCAAGGATATAATGGTGAAATTTTTCCTGAATGCTCTTGTGACTTTACTGGCAGTGATCCTGTTATTAAATGCTCATTACATGATTCTGTAAAATTGGAGTTTAACCTGACATGTCCTATTTGCCTGGTGAGTTTCAAACTCTGTTGGCTTTGTTAGGTGTTCGTCTACTTTAATAACTAGTACCTGCAATTCCAATGTTCTGATCTAGGTTTGCATATCTTATCCGGTAGGTTTAAGAGTTGATATACAGTAAGTTGAGTCCTGAGCGAATTAAATACATTTTCTTTTCCTATTAATAGATTCACGAGCTATATGGTGTTTTGTGTAGTTTCATATTCTGTCCATTAAGGAGGTTCTTCTGATTACTGGTTTCGTTACCATGATTTTATGCATTCATTCCCTCCGATATCCCTTGGATATCTGCATGTTTATCGGGCAAAGATAGTGTACTTGTGCAGCGTGTACAAGTTAAGTTTGCTACTATGTGGGTGTGACACTATCTTTAAAAAAAAGCGCATGCTATATGGTGTTTTGTGTAGTTCCATATTCTGTCCATTAAGGAGGTTCTTCTGATTACTGGTTTCGTTACCATGATTTTATTGTTGAAAATGTAATTTCAACGCTGTCGTACCATTCCCCGAAACCACCACAGCAACACCACAAACCACCTGGATGCATATCGGATCGCTTTTGCGTGAAGGCAGTTTCCGTACACAAGAGCTCCGATACAATTTGGAGTTGACGCGTGGATGAGGCATGACATCACCCTCTGACATTTATCGGAAGGTAAATGTCGACTAAAAAGGCCTTCCTATATTCATCTCCTTCGTTCGATATGCCCCTGCATTATCCACCGTTGATTGTTCAAAGCTGCATACATGGTTGCAATAAATGTTATGTGGAGTAAAGTTCGGTTAAAAAGGGCTTCCGATATTCACCTAGCCGTTCGATTCTAGGAGGGCAAATCAATGGTCGACGGGCATGTCAAGTTGCATTCGAACTTGCATAAAATAAATATTGCGTGGAGTAAAATTAAGTTTTATTTTGACCATACCTTTATTTAATAATTTGTCATAGGTGTTGGTAAACATTTAAGTTTTTTCTTACGGCAAGTATGGGCATGAGTTAAATGATGGCATGGGCAATGTCATATAGCTTTTAAGTTTATTGTTTTTAATTTTTTTTACGGGCGTAAGTTTGGTTTTAACAGAACAAGTAAAATGTAGTTGGTCAATTTTTTTTGGTATATGAAAAAAAAGAACTCACAGCAGTGCAGGAGCGAAGAAGAAGTGAAGAAGAAAACCAGGGGGACGCTTGTATCATAAAAACCATGATTTGTTTCACGCAACAGTGAAAAGGGATCAGTAAGTTTTGTAAATGTAAAACCATTTTTACAGCAATAAATGTGAATGTAGATTTTACACAGCAGTGTAAAAATCAATTGTAACAGAGGCAGAGTAATTTTTTTTGGGTGAAAAGTTTTTGGTGAATCCCTCTGAGTGAAAGAGGATGAATATGTATCAGTGATTTTATTTTAATGAATAGAAATCTTTTATGGTGGTGCAATACTCTGTTCTAAGTAATTTTTTTTAAAGCTTCCATGTGCACAAAAAGATCCCGGAGTAAAGAAAACAGAGCATTGCCTCTGTGTGTTTTATTTTTGTGTTTTTGGGATTTTACCAGAAAAATCCCCAACATTTATGCATTCAATCCCTCAGATATCCCTTGGATATCTGCATGTTTATCGGGGAAAGATAGTGTACTTGTGCAACGTGTACAAGTTAAGTTTGCTACTATGTGGGTGTGACACTATCTTTAAAAAAAAAAAACGCTTTCTTTTCGTATTATAAAAAAAGAGAGTACATTCTCGGAGCATTTACATTCCACAGTCTTTCAATTTTTTCCGTCTTTCTATCTTTTTTCTTCTGTTATACAATCATATTTGTCTGAGGGAGTTACAGAAAAGTCCACTAATAGTAGTTTTGCAACTGTAGAGCACAGTCAAAAATTACAAAAAGTTGTAGTGAGTGGGCATAATATCTACAAGCGATTACATAATTTCTACTAGGAGTAACACAGTTGAAATATTCCCAGAATGTTGTAACCATAGACCATGTGCACTATAAAGAGGAGAAAGACCCAGAGTTCTTCTCAAAATGTTGTGACCATAGAGCATGTGCACTATAAAGAGGAGAAGGACCCAGAGTTCAAGAGGAGTAACACAGTTGACATATTCCCAGAATGTTGTGACCATAGAGCATGTGCACTATAAAGAGGAGAAGGACCCATAGTTCAAGAGCTCGCCATGTAGCTGCATACTTTGGGGGGAGGTCTGCCACTTGATTCTGCTCTCTGTAGATGTGGGTGTATGTTATGTTCTGAAAGCTGTTAGCCAGTCTCCTAATAAGCCCCATCCAATTGGAGAGGATAAGAGGGTTGAAAGAGGAGTGATCCTTGACCCAGTCTATGATGCTTTTGGCATCTCCATGAATGTAAATTTGTCTATAATGCTTTTGGCATCTCCATGGATGTAAATTTGTTCCTGTCTTAACCATTCTACAAACTAAAGAGCGCCCCATAGTGCTATGATCTGGGGTCTGCTGTTAATGCCCTGTCCCCCCTTCCACCAGAAGTGATATAGTCTCCCAGGTTCTAGAATGATGACTACTCCACAGCCCCTTCGTTGGCTTGCCCCATCGAATAGACCAATTGGATATTTTCCCTTTAGTTCCTTTATAGCTATCTTTTGCTTCTTTATCTGTCTCCTAATGGGACTGATCTCTGAAAAATAATTAAAAAATAATTAATAGCCTTCATGATAACCTCCTGAATCACCAGCGGTTTTTCTTCGAAAATGTAAGAGTTTCTGCTTTTCGCCAAATAGACCAAATGATGTGGAAGAGTAATGCATGGAACTTATTTCCTTTTCGGAGCCAGAAGTGTAGGCAAGAACTCATTGGGTGTGACACTATCTATGAGCAACAAAAGTACAAGGTAGCAATCGTTAATACTAATAGTCCATTCGGTGGTATGGATTTCCCACCATGGCTGGTGTGGACATCCCAAGCTAATGCCCATGCCAAAGACGCACGGAGTTACATTGGAGCATTATGGTTTTATGTGTGAAGCATCTTGGGTTTTCCGTCATCCCACAAAGATGTGGGTGTGCACACCCAGTAAGTTAGCAACCATGATCATCTGTTACATGCTAGAAAGGAGAGCTTCAAAAAAGGAAATGAACATTGTTAGCTCGAGTCATTGGTGTTTTTTATCCAGTCTCTGGACTTGAGTATTCAATATACTAAGGCTTGTCTTCCCGTTATTAATTTGGTAACTGTTCACTATGTTCTTGATGTTGTCCTGAATCGTAAACCATTGTAATGCAGGATACAATGTTTGATCCTGTTGCATTGGGATGTGGACATGTTTTCTGCAACATTTGTGCGTGCACAGGGGCATCAATACCAACAATTGAAGGGGTCAAAGCAGCCAATCAATGTGCCAGGTGCCCAATATGCCGACAGGTATTGCTTTACCTATTTGTCTTTAGAATTTGAAGGAGTGCACTTCTGATGAAAATACAATCAATTTAGGTGTTTGACAGGATCGATTGAACTTGAGAAAATGCTGGCTTATATAATTACAAAAAAGGAGAGTTACATCGTCCAAGTATTCACTTAGTATATTCACTTGGTTTATTTTGTAGAGAAATAGATTAATCAAACCCTACATTGTGATATTAAATATCTTACTTGTACTGATAATGCATTAAAAACAGAGGAAGAAACAATCAATGTTGCACATAGTTGCTTGAGAAAGGATTTGTCACTTCTCGAAATGAGAACGGCCATAGGAAATGGCATTTCTTGTCTTGTTGCCATTTCTGGAGCATTTCTTCAGCAAGAACGAAACCCCTCCTTCCATTGCAATGCCCATTTCATTATAGGATATCACATGTCAAAAATCTGGAGGCTCTAGAAAAATGAAGGGATTGGACTGGAAACTGAAATTAGGTGCCATAATGTCGAATAGAGTATATGGAGTATAATTCATTTTGCTTGCCAAGATGTTCTGATTGCAACTGTGGGCAATATACAAGGATGCAAAAGAAATGCAGACATAGAACGTATGCTATTTCTGGTTTATAAAATACTTAAAATACCTATTATAAAACAACAGCCCATCCCTAATATAAGGCAAAGGACCATTAAAAGCATCTTGCAATCCTGCCCGATCACAATCATAGATAGGAACAACATGAAACTGGTAGCGATGGTATGTTGAAGGCAGATCACAAGCCCCTGTCTTTGCAAGTTTGGAGTTCAACCAAAGAATCTGAACTCAGCACTGCAGTCATATAATGAATATCCTCGCCAACAAATCATATCAATTACATAGTAGCTTTGATCTGCCTGCAGCAGAGATAATAGAACACAACAAGATTACAAAATTAACAGCCATAAAATCAAGACAACATAATTGGAAGCCTCAAACATGAAACATCGACATTCTGAAATATGCCAAATCATTAAATCACAAATTTACCTCATGAAATATACAATCCAAAATACAAAACGCGTGACTAGGGCCAGCAACATTTTTTGTCCTTGCACCATTTGGCAAAGTTGATGGGAAGCAATGCAAGATCCGTCCATTGCGAAGCCTACTTACTGTTCTACCATTAGAAGAAACAACAAGACATCGTTTGCCTGCAGGTCTTGGAAAAACATACCTGTTCACAAAGTTACAAACAAATATGAAGCCAATTCCTTCAACCACTGAAAGAAAGTGAAAACAATATCGCTATGTAAGTGTATCAAATTACCCATAAGTCTATCTTTATTGCATATTATCTATAACCACTCTGTCCAAAGTTACCAAGAACATTTTCATGAGAATTAAGAAAAAGGATATATCATTTCTTGTATGCACCATATCCTGAATGCCTTTTCCTGTTGATCATATTTGCTTCTCAAGTTTTATTTTCTTCAGCTTCTTAATCCCCTTCTCTCTAAAGTGTCAATACTGCTAGCCTAACTACCATATCCTTTATGAGAATCTGTTGAACTTTTGAAGTAGGCTACTGCACTTAGTACCCCATACATCTCAAGCTCCTGTATACTTTCATATCAAAGAACTTCACTGCCTCTGGATCTGGTAAATTGATCTCTAGAACATTCACCTCCAGCTATGGGTGAATACCAAATTAACATTTCAGGAAAAGGCATGTACAACAAATGCTTGACCATGCAATAACTTCATACAATTCATTTGCAGTCCATTAGGATGTATGGATGCACTTGGGTCATTTGGCAGAGGTTTTCAGTTACTGTGTGACTCGTCTCTATAATTTATTTGGGACTTGTGCTCCACACTCATGTGTATGATGGTTTATTATGCAATCTTTGGTGGTTGTAGACTGGTAGAACAATCTAATTTATTTATTTATTAATTATTACATTCACATCTAGTTGACTCTAGGATACATTCTGGTCATTATATGAATAAAAGGGTAGTTTAATGACCCCTTAGGCCGTGTTTTAGTGGAGCTCAAACACAGGTATCTCATTATGATTATAATATATGCTCAATATATTATCAATTTACCGTCGCTCTCACATTTGAATTCCTGGCAACGATTGAATCTTGGATTATGGCAGTCTTTTACTGATTAGGTAGGAGGGAGAACCATATGGCATATTATAAGATTAACAGGCATCTCCTTTTCAAAGAAAATAAACTGTTGAAATATAACCAATGGAGAAAATACGCCACTTCACATAGTCTGAAGATATTTTCAGGCTTTACTCCTTTGAAACTGGTACAGTTTGGTGGGGCAGATCCAGGCAAAAATGTAGCCCCGGTGGATTCTGCTTAACACTCACTTGATCTCATCAATGGACCAATGCCCTGGTTCTCTACCCATGCTTGAAGTGTTCGTTCTTTGGTGGTTATTGCCCATTCTGCCAATTATTTTGGACAATCTCTTGTCACCTACTTTGCTCTAGATGTTAGTGCTCCTGACGAGTTCGGTAATTTTAGTCTTCAAGTACTTGTATATGGCCTGCTATTGAGATCTTACATGTAACAGAAGTTTTGCTGTTTGAACACTGCTACATATTGTCATGAAAGTCAGGTCTGACAGTCATCATATTAGTTTGATTATTGTTGCTAGAAGTTCATTGAAGGTCATTTTTTGAGTGCGTTGTTCATCCTAGCTATTGCCTCATTGATCGCACACCTGGAGCTGCAGAGTTAGGGATTTATCCATCTGCCCATTTCAGTATTTAGATTGTAAAAATATGTTTTCATTATCTCGTGATCTACATATCTTCCCAATACAGTTCAAGGTTTTAGGAGTTTGTTTATATACTTCTGGCATCATGATAGATCACAGTTGCTGGTTCACCACTTCGTTTTAATAGGCCCTTTGTATTGTTGTTTGATGTGACTATTATTCCTCTGGTCTCTTAGTACTTTGATTTTACACCCTCATCCAGGATTTTTTTTTGGAAGTGCTTTAAGAAACAATTCCCAAAGTTGCTGCCCTGTTTAGAGCAGACTTCCTTCTGCCAAGGTGCTACGGGCCAGGTCCGTGAGGTAGCTATTCTGCCAAAATTGTGCAGGGCTTGTAGTTGGCTTCATCTCTTTGAAACTAATACTATTTGGGTGTTGCAGATCTCGTTGAAAATATAACGCTGGTTGGCAGCGTAACACTCCCTTGATCCCATCAGGTACCATTCCTCGAGTTTTTGAGTGATCTTGATTTTTCACCATCATCTTCGAATGTGTTTTCTACAAGTGATTTGAGAAACATACCCCAAAAGGGGCTGCCCAGTCCAAGAGGTTGTTATTCTACCAAAATGGCCTGGGCCTTGGATTGGGTTTTACTCCTTTGAAACTGATACAGTTTGGTGGGGTAGATCGAGGCAAAAATGCAACCCCCATCATCAAATGGCCATTACATCAAGTCCTGGAATGCTGGCTTTGCAAATGAAAGCAGAGTAGGACTGCAATTATTTTTTCGTGGACTAAAAGCAATGTATGCATACAATAAATATTGATATGTTTAAAAACAGTATGCAAGATCAGAATGAATGTAAGAACCAGCATGAAAAAGGTTTTGTAGCCCTGAATTTATGGAAAATTCTTTTTGGAAGACTCACGCGTTGGCATGCCAACGATTCATGGCATGCCAATCAGCGTTGAAGACCAAAATATGATGATAGCCTTTAAATTTTCAACTCTAAATTTCCAGACAACGTGTAACCTTTTACATAATGATCAAGCAATGAAATACATGGGGCTTTTACATAACCAAATAAAATCATTAAGATCAGGCAATGAAATACATGGGGTTTGGCAGCTTGAAGGTCCTGATCTCCTTGGTACTAGTGGTAATGCTTCTGAGGACAAGGGCAGTGCTTTGACAATAGCTCATATACAAAGGTTTCGAAGCTTCTATATTTTAAATGGCTAAACAAGGTAGCTTCTATATCTTAAATGGCTAGGCAAGCTTTGTTAGACCTGTGGATTTTAATTTATGAAACCATTTATACTTATGTTACCTGACTAATTGGCTCTCTTATGCATCAATGTTCTTGGATCATATGCCCATTTTGTATGGAATGTCTACTAAGTGGTTCCAGTTAATGGGGCATTGATTTGAGTGTTCAATATATTCTTGTTCTTTATCAAAGTATTTTTTTGCTCTATTTGCTTTCTTCAATTTATGCCTTACGGCGTTTCCTTTGCAACATCTGGTGCAAATGCTAGTTTAGTACCTTATAAAAATCTATCATTTTCTGCTTTTATTGAGTTGATAGTGATGATGAAAAAGAGGAAAATGGAGAAAAAAGGGTGTAAAAAAAAACTAGTTATGGAACTCTACAATTTTATACAATTTTATGGGTAGGTCAATTTGAAAGCACCATGCAAATGAAACCATAAGCTGAAAATGAGATATAGACTTGACACATGAAACTTGAGAGGATTTTAGTTTACCTAACTATGTGAGCTTCTTCCATAAAGGTTTAAGGAGAACACCAACATCCATCAAAATTATATCAAAAATAGAAAGAACTTCAAGGGGTTATACAACCATATTCCCATAAAGGTATCCATCATAATCCAAGATTTTCATTGCATCAATGTTCAAAGAATCGCCTTCTACTTCCATTGTCTATAAGGGTTGTCAACTAAATGTAGTCAACACAAAATATAAGACATCCACCCAAAGAATATATAGCAGGTAGAACCTGTTAATAAGTGGAGAATGATTAAAAATAAAAGAAAAAATAATTATGACCTGCTTTAAAATCCGTATGTATTTTCCCTCAATATATGAAGAATTATCTCTATAAGTCCTAAGAAAATGTTGAACTACTTGATTAACATCTTGAACATTGATGTTAGTCCCCAGACAATCATAGGAGGGTTCCCATCAATATCTCCCATAGAATATTGATGCATCTAGAAATACCAACCCAAAAGGTTTACTATCTATTTAACATTGTGTCTACCATAGGGAAAAAAATGATCATCTAAATTGACAATAATATACAAAAGATTCTTTCCTATTTGTAATTGTTAGCAAGTTACCTCCCTATTTGTAATGCTAGTTGGCATCAACGTTCAATAAAGTGAATTGTGAATATATAATCTTGTGAATGCATAAAATATTATTGACCAAATATTATCATAAATTTTTTGTTTCAAGCCAAAACTTGGGATCATTCATGACTTAGATACCAAGACACCAAACACAACATCAGAAAATTGTTGTTTAATTCAATAAAGTGAATGGAGAAAACTATATCTATTAACACTTCTCCTTAAGATTGACTTCTAGACTCTATAATAAGAAAATGTACTAGAGTAAGGTCATGGCCTTCAACTTCTCTATGACTATTCAAGGCTATAACAATTGGAACTCCAATTAGCCTCAAGTCAAGTTAGTTTTCCAAACAACTTGCTTGCTGCAAACAATGTTTCAACAGAGACATCAAACAAAAGAATCAATGGTGTGATGGTGAATATCTCATCTCCATTCTTATTGACAGGGGAAAATCTATTTTTCTCTCACAGAGAGAAAGTTTTAGCATATACATGCAATTCTAACATGTCAAAGAATTTTTACCCTAAAAAAAAAAAGTAAGCCCCGATAATAACTAGTGTTATCATAATTAGGATTGAAACAAACAACATTTCTTAGTTTTTGCATAATTTTGCCATTTTTTCCCAGTCTTTTCCTGACTTATTTTTCAAATCCTTGTTGATTTATTGCTGTACACTATTTTTTAAACATAAAAAATAAGTTAATAACCCACTCAGTGTATTTGTCTTCTATAATGGGAAGAAAGGCATAAAGTGTGAGAAAATCATATATGTGCAAGGTTAGCAACTCACCACAATATTGAGTAATGGTCAAAATGACTCAAAAAACAATCTCTCTTTACATATCCTAATCTTATGAGAATTTTTCATGAATGTGAGACAAATCCAGTAGTAGAGAATGAAATATTTACAAGATTACGATCAATATTTCATTGAGCCTTCTCAATGCTGAAAGATTCATATGGATGTCAGAAAGTTATTTAAACTCCCTTAAATATTGCATAATTCAAGTTATTTAAACTCCCTTAATATTTTTATTTATATGGTCTTGCATTTGAATCCCTCTACCTAAATGCCAGGAAATGGTTGTTCATTCAACCCATTTTCTTATTTCTAGTTTACCCTTATTCCATGTCAATAAATTTCATGTTGTGAATTTAATGTTGTACCTATATTTGGAAGGATCGGGTAAATTCTAATGGTGGTAGGGAGAATAAATATATTTTTTTTCTTATTAAAAGGAAGAGGTCAATGCTTAAAAGAAGCTAACATATTCCAACGCTCCTTTTTTCAACAGTAGGCAATCTACAATAAGGTCTCTCCCCACCTCTGGTTTTAACATCTAATCTTTAAAGAACTTGTAAAAGTTTGACTGGTGGAAAAAATACCATCTCTAATCTGGTGATATCTAAGACATGTGAAGTTTCTAATACATACAAAGAAACAAAAAAAGGGCGCCTCCAAGAAATGTATGATATTTTACCACCTAGATACCCACACTTTTGTAGAAACTTGAAGAATGCATGAGAAATGAAAAAGAGTCAGTGTTGAAAATTATAATATGCACTATTAAGGGCACATGATTTAGCTACTATTTTACAAATAAATATGATGGTTTCGAATCACAATTCATCATGTACCTTCATCTGTATCTTCTGGGCATGCATTTCCCCAATTAACTTTGTCAAAGCCTATACTTACAAGGAGGATGAGAATGACCCTCCATGATCCCTTTTCTAAAATTTGAACCATCAAATAATGTCATAACCCTTGTTTCACATTATGATTCCTTCCATATTTTACAGATAAAAAGTTAAATGGAGGGTGTGTAATTTAATCTTGTGTGCATATATGGGCCAAAGACGAGGTATGATGGAGGAGCAGGCGTAGCTTTAAATCGGTATGACCATAGTGGAACTCTAATCAATCCAAAAGTGGTACAGAAACTTGTAGAATGAAATAGGATCTCCCTTGGCTTGGGTTTTCTTTGGAATTTTTGTTTGATGGCAAAGTATGCATAACTCGAGGGAGCTTTGGATTTAAATAATACTTCCTTCTGGTGAGCCCATGGCCAATGGCCGCTATGAAGGCAAAAATATGACAATTTGAGTGGGAGTTGTAGTTGCATCTCTTGCCTTTTTAACCAATTTTGAATATGTGTATAGGATGTGGCCTTTTGTGGAAAAGTTTCTCAATGCAAGTTTTGTAGAAGGAAATCGATCTGAGTTAGTTTCGTAATCTGGAAGAAGATAAGGAAGCTATAGTAACTTGATTATAGAAAAGCAAATTTTAAGGCCAAGCTGGATAAGGGAACATGTCACTCTAGTGAAAATCCAATTCTAATGACAACAACATCTAGACCCTTCCTGGGTTGCAAACACATCCTCATTCAAATCATGGGTCATGCTACAAAATCAAGGTATGGTACATTTGAACTAGTGTCTATATTAGAGGGTGTTATCTTCTGCATCTAACTAAGAATATTTTGATGATGTAGTCTGTACCATATGGAATTGAATTATAGCTTATTCTAGAAAAAATGGATTGATATCCTTAATTAGGTGAATTGCCCCAGATTTTCAATGCAATATGTTTGATAACAATGATTTGGGGAGTGAGAAAGACCATCAATACAATAGAATTAAATTATAGGGAGATGAGAGGAGAACAAATCAGTTAAACAATCCATAATATGGAGATAATAAATATGGCTAGAGTCTCTTTTATGATCAAGGAGTAACAAATCATATGGATGGGCACGATATTGGTTTCTTCTGTCTCAAAATGTGTGGTGTGTCTTCACATATTACATTAACATGTATATATTGAGGTTATTAGATTGTTAAAGGTTTCTTCTACTTGAGTAAAAAGTTCAACATTTTATCCTGACCAATGTTTGGTTGAGTAGATTTACCAATTTCATGATGGGTTAGAGATGTGTTCAATTTTTTCATATTTAAATATGCCATAGGTATAACCCTTTTATTCGCAAATGGAAAGGTTCATGGGACTGGGAATGCCCACAATTTTACTATCCTCCCAACTCAGCAACATTTTGATTTGGCTTTATTGGCAATTTTGAACATGGATACATAATAAGTATGACATTCCATTAGATTCCTGACATTCCATTAGATGCCTAAGCTTCACCAACACAAAATCATAAACATAATTAAAATCATCCAAGTGCAAGCATGGTTAGATTGTTGGTTAATTGGAATATTCAAAGCTCAAAAGAGAAAACATTGTTTAGCTTCTTTAAATGAGTATGAGGTAAAGTAAGGACTAGAAAGCAATGTGTAGTTGTGAGTACTGAGGAGATCAGTTAGCAGTTGCAGGGATTCACAAGCTTAAAAATTAATACAGAGACATAATGTTCATGATCAGATACCAAAGAAAGATAAATTCTAGTTGAGAAGTTGCAAATATAGTCAATCATTTAAAAGGAAATACAATGGCACCCCAACACTATGAGGAATGCATCCATATTCCAGCTAGCAAACTTTAAACAGTTCAATTCAAGTAGGTTGAGACAAGATTATCTACACTCATACAAACTTGAGTGGCTTGAGGAAACAACCACATATTCAATCAAAGTTCTTTATAAAGACAAATCTTTGCTAGTATTATGTTATGAGAGGAATTAGGTTAGAAAATCTAAAAGAATCCAACTATTCTAGTTATTTAATTTGCGTTGAGTTTTTTTCCACATCCCAACACTGCGAGGAATGCATCCATTTTCTAGCTAGCTGACTTTAAATAGTTAAAATCAAGTAGACTGAGAAAATATTCCCTACACTCTTACAAACTTAAGTGGCCTGAGGAAACAACCACATGTCCAAGTAGAGCACTTTATAAAGAAACATCTTTGTTGGTATTAGGTTATGAGAGGAATTCGGCTACAAAATCTGAAAGAAACCAACTATTTTGGTTATTTAATTTGCATTAAGTTTTTTTTTTCCTTTATATCAAGTCATTCTTTCATGTTTTGAGCTTTTCAAGGGATTGATGTTCAGTATCCATATTGCTGGAGTGTTGAAGTTATTGATAGCTATTGTGTCTAAAGATAGTGATGTAGTTTTGAGTTAGAAAACACAACATCGTAGATATTTTTGCGACCTTTGTACAATGCCACTATGAGCATCCTCTTCATCTTGGGTCTGAGGAGATCAGTCAGCAATTGCAGGGCTTTATGAGCTTAAAAATCAATACAAAGACAAAATTTTCATGATCAGATCATCCCAAATAAAGATAACTACTAGTTGAGAAGTTGCAAAGATAGTCAAGCATTTAAAAGGAAACACAATGGCATCCCAATGCTGTGAGGAATGCATCCATTTTCTCGCTAGTGAAATTTAAATAGTTCAAATCAAGTAGGTTGATACAAGCTTCCCTGCACTCATACAAATTTGAGTGGCCTGAAGAAACAACCACATATCCAAAGAAAGCACTTTATAAAGACACATCTTTGCTGGTATTAGGTTATGAGAGGAATTCTGCTACACAATATGAAAGAATCCAGCTACTCGAGTTATTTAATTCGTGTTGAGTATTTTTTCCCTCTATTTCAAGCCATTCTTTCATGTTGTCAGCTTTTCAAGGGATTGATGTTGAGTATCCATGTTTTTGGAGTGTTGTTTATAAGATTTAATTTATTGATAACTATTGTGTGTAAATAATGTGATGTAGTTTTGAGTTGGAAAACACAACATTGTAGATATTTTTGTTACCTTTGTACAAAGCCAATGTGAGTGTCCTCTTCGTCTTGGGGCTTTTGATGGAAACTAAGAGAATCAGTGGAGATTCTAATGCGTTACAGAAATTCTGTGTGGAAAATACCAAGTCCTCTGTTTTTATCAATGGAAGGTTATGCCTGAATACCAATGATGTTTCTGACACACTTCATGACTTTAGACCTACACAACCCAGTGAACATATCAAAAAATCCCTTGGAATATAGCATCGTTGTTGCTTTTTCATCGTATACATTGTGCCTCAACTATCTTAGATAAATAATGGTACATCTCCCCTCACGGCTTTCACCCATCCCCTCTGGTGAAAAAACGTTTGTAGATCTGATATCGACTGCTCCTTTACACTGAGCCTCACCATTTAGCGCGCAGACAAATTATCAACAACCATAGTGGAGGAGCAAGAATCCTCCTTGTTTTCATTCCAATTCCATGTGTCAAATTCCTCCCACCACTACTGCTGGATGATTGTATAAGAGAAATCAATCATTCCCTCCAATATTTCCAATGAATTAGTTTTTAAATTTATTTTAAAATTATTTTAAACTTTATTCTTTCATATTATTTTTTTTAATTTATTTTTTTATATTATCTTAATATTTTTCTTTTAGGAAATAGTCTTTTTAACTATTATATTCATGTATAAAAGGTAATATATCGGTGTGTATGTTGAATCAGTTTGGATTCATTTTAATCTTGAATATAAAGTGTATTATGAAGGAATTAAGGTTTTTTTTAACATTTAGAAATTGTATCGTTAAGAGGTATAAATATATAAAGTGAATTTTCACGTGTACATTGTTATCCAGTTAAAGAAAAGATGGAAGACTTGTACACTGGAAAATATGAAATGGATGTAATTCTATCAAGTTAAATAAAATATTGAAAGCTTGGGACTTTTTGCTTGGATCTCATACGGAAGATCTATTTCGGAAGTTCTAATACAACAAAAAGTGAACTCATGATAGTTATTTTAATTTTACATTTCTGTCAGTTGAATCCATCTACTTAAAGTTTAACATTACAGACAAATTTAGAGACTCTCTAAATTTTAACACTGTAGATGGATTCAGAGACCCCTTTGTCACTAGATTTTAACACTAAATACAGATTTAAAGACCACTTTGTCTATAAATTTTAACACTGCAAATGGATTCAAAGGGGGTCTTTAAATCCTTATGTAGTGTTAAAACTTAATGAAATATAACACTTCAATATCAAAATTTTAATTTTCCATTCTAAGAGTGACACAATTAAAAATGACTATCATAAATGACTAGTTCATATACTTGTTGTACTTGTTAATTGGTCATACTTTTATTCTTGGGATATAAGAGTCTTTTATGTTAATCATTTTTTATTTTGTCACTTATTATCTAGTCATATATTTTAGACCTAAACTAAATTAGTCATTTAAGTTAGTTTCTTTTAGTTGGGTCACTTATTATCTAGTTGTATATTTTATCCCTAGACTCAATTAGTCATTTATGTTAGTCGTTTTTAGTTGGGTCTCTTAATATTGCTAATTTTTTGTAGTATTTCACTTGGAAAAGTTGTGGTGACTAACTTTTTTAGTCACCTAGTCATCAATTTCACGATTTTCTACTAGTGTATAAACTGATTTTTGAAGAAGTTGGGTTAAATTGCTGATCACAAAAAAAATGAAGTATTGTGCATAAAATCATATGTTCACTTGGAAGATGTCAGAAATACAGATGTGTTGCAAATAACAGTAAGATCTGAAAGCAAAAAAATCTTGAATGTTTGTAATAATATGAACATGAATACTGAACTTGTGTTTGGAGGTGACTGAGACATACATATAGATATGGCATTATATTTGAAGTTTTTGCTACATGAATTTAGCATGATTTGGCTTATTGATATAGATGATCAGTGTTTGGAGTATTAGCATGATGCTTGACAATGACTTAGAACCTTGAATTGATGATTGATATATGTTTTGGACTATAGATCTCTCTAAGATAACAAATTTGAACTTGACCTGATGAATAATGATTTGATTTGATAATTGTTGATATTCCCTGATATCAATGCTATTTGGGCATAGTAACCTTCAATGACTTATGTGAGTATTCAGAAGAATGGTTTTGTATTGGCCTCATTGTTCCTAGCATAATGGTTGAAGTATTGATAGTTGTGATTCAATATGAAGATGGAACCTGCATTTATCCTTGGTGTATGAATTTACATCTAATGACCTAAATGACTTGTGTTGATGAAGTTTTCAATTGATATTTCATGATAGATGACATACTTATTGGCATGATAATAAATGAATTCAATACTTGATATGAGCTCTACCTATCATCTAGTTGAAAGAATTGACATTGTGATATTGATGAATTTGCTAATATTTTTTATTTGACTTATAAAATTTGATGAGCTAACTTTGTGGATGTGATGGTACAAAATTTATTTAAGGATAGTTATGTTGCCTTAGTAAGGCATTATGCTTACAGAGAGCATTGCATGAAGCAATCTCCCTTATCCAGATATGTCCATGTTTGATAGTTAACTGATGAAGTCAGGATGATGAGTTCCAAGGTATGGCTTTGATTTTGATTATGGTTTTTGTTTTACACACTAATAGTCTACTCTTGACAGGTGATGAGCCTCTAATGATTTAAGTAAGAGCGAGATGGCTTCTAAAGATTGAAATGATGTATCATGGAATGTTGAATCAATTTATGTAATTTGGGAAAGAAATCCTATATTGCAAGGTTGTTAAAAAGTGTTTTTGAATAATGGAAATGAAAATTCTTGGATACTTCGATTAAATTACACGATGTTAAACTTGAATTGGAAATCAAAAGTTGATTGAAGCATTGATGTTCCATCTTGAAAATCCATATATATTATATTATATATATATATATATCATATATATATATATATATATATATATATATATATATATATATATATATATATATATTGGACTGAGATACTTCCATATATTGAGATAGTGCAACAACTCAAGATATGATTAGGCTTGTGATTGACACCTCCTTGAGAGGGAGGATGGTTATGGTATCCTTTTGTGATTTAGAGGATTGATCTACCATGATATTTGATTTGATCTCCTATATGAACAAGAAAAAAAAATTATTGAGACAAACATATACCATATTTGATTATGATGAGAGCAACGATGATCGAGAACACTGAGCCAAGTCTTCCCCCCTGTCTCAGCTCCTAGGGTGAGGAATTGACATAGAGGGCTCCTGGGGTTGAGGGAACTCTGGAAAATAGGGTATGACCCATATCTGTTACCCATAGGATTGGATACGTTTCTCCCCTAACTTCATAGGTTCGGAGAATGCTACTCCCCTATCTGGTAATTTAGAGTATAACCCAGTTGGAATCATACCCCAAAGTAGGTCTTGTCAGGAATACTGATCCTCGTTTGGCCAATGATTTGATAGTGTACAAGCCAAGTTGATTATGATGCAGGTGTTCTACCACATGACTATTCAAGGTCATCTATGGGAAGAGTAGTAGGAAATAGGATGGGTTGAGATAACCCTATGTGGTTCCAAGTTGAGATTGAGCTCTCTGATGTGATCCTAAGGTCAAGATGTACAACCTTGTGTGTTTAGATATCCTATTGCTCGATATGGGGTTGTAGATGTATAGGTCCCCCATGAGATTTTGGATCACGATTTTCTCCCTGATGTGGTTACAAGTTGCTATGTGCTCCTTGATGATATGCTATCTCACAATGATTGATGATGATATTCCGAGTAGTAGCCCGCTGTTAGAGATTCCGAGTAGTAGCCTGATGAATAGAGGGTGTTAGCTTCAGCTCCCTTCTAGTAACAAATTCTTCTTCTTTTAGATTTGATAATGTTCAGCATACAAGAAAAAATAATCAAGAGGTAATAAGAAATAAGCAAGAGATAGATGGAGATGTACATTGATGATTTGTGATGATGGGACACTTGAGATGGTCATGGCATGATGACTACATAACGGAGATGACCAGTGATGATACATGATGACACTTGAAGATTCAATAATGGCATATTAATCGATGGAAAGATATTAGCAGGTGGAATTCTCCCTAGTTAAGAGGGAGAGTTAAAATTATGAAACTACAGTCACATTCCACTTTGGATAGCTCATATGATAAATATAATAATTAAAATAGATTCCTCTTTTCAATAGGACCAAAATAGACCTAAATATCACCTTATTTGGACAAGCAGAAGTTGGTTTTTGAATTTATTTATTTACTCATGTATATTGGATTAGGTAAGCCCTAAGCACATGTACAATTGGACAGGTTGACCTCACATCAAGTGGACCCTCATGAAAGCCTATATATAGAAGAGACCTTAAGCTCATTTCAAAAATTATCAAGCACTCTCTTCTCTCTTATATTTGTTTGGTTCACACAGGTTTGATGGAGGAAAGCTTGGACAAAGGGTCCAGAACTATAGGGTCAAAGCTCGAACATGTTTAGGGTTTCTAAGTCTCAGATGATCGCATGTAATTAAGGTTTTTCATCCCTAGATGATGGCACAATATGGTCAAGGGAGCCTCTGAGAAGTCTTGGACACTCACACATGGTGTCTATGAGAGCGTCTGGGAGGCTAAGGTTTCCACAGTGTAGTTGGACCCCAAATACCCACATGTTGTTCTCCTAGGAGCGTCTAGATTAGTCCCATATGGACTCATCGACTTCTCTACAGAGCATCTAAATCTATCTTAGACCCTCTCACACAATATCTCTGCATGCGTCTGGGACCAAAACATGAGTCATCAATATGCAGAAGTGTTCAAGACAGTGACAACAATATCCATCAGTTGACTGAAGTCAATGATAGTGCATTTCAGTGCTTAGAATTACGGTCTTTAAGTAAAATCATGTTTAAGGTCATGTTATGGATGTTCTATTTTTTTGTTGCATAGATAAAGATATGGATCATTGTAATCTCTTTTTTTAATCATTTGATGATGATCTAAGAAGAAGAAGAATTTTCAAGGGTTTTACCCATAATGGGTTTTGCCCTCGTCTCTGACCAATCTTGGTGTCTCTATCTGTGAATGGTTTAATTTTGTTGTTCCTTTATATTATTCTACATATATGATGATGATATTGTTCTTTCTACATAGTTTCATATGCTTATGAATAATAATGTAAATCTGATTAATGTTATAATGTATGGGGTGAACTTAATGTGTTAATGAATAAATGCAATTATCAAAGAAAAGAACAATGTAGCCCTATGAAAAATGAACATTTCAACATTAAGAGGTTCCAACTGGAACACTAAACACAACATAAATCATCATTCGTAAAAATAAAATGATAATTAGATTCTTCGTACAAAACTTTGAGTCAATGAATCAATCCTTGAGAACAAGCGTCAACAATTATCTTACTTAACACTTCAACAAATATAAGAAACAAGAAGGGGGATAAAGGGAATCCCTATCTCAGCCTTTGAGAGGCTTGAAAAAAACCAAATGGAGCACAATTAATGAGGATGACATAAGATACAAATTATATCTACCCCATGATCTAATAAATCACTGACATAGCCATCTCTATTTGGTGAAGGACCAAGTGTAGGAAATTCCAACTAATTCTATCATAAGCCTTTGATAAATGAAACTTCAAAATAAATACACAATGATTCAACTCCTTCATTGAATGAAGATCTCCTTGAGTCACTGTTATTGCATCATGAACATTCTTATTTTGAAGAAAGCTAAATTTCTTTTATGAAATGAATCCATTAAGGATATGCTTTAATATTTTGGCAATGATTTTAGAGAAGATCTTATATATTACATTGCAACACGTTATAGGTCTTAAATCCCCAAATGAAGTACCATCCTACATTTTAGGGATGATACATGTAAAAGTAGATTTAACAAAGCCGAACAATTTTCTTGCCTCTTGTTGTTCCCTAACAACTTTTAAGAGATAATTTTTCAACAAATCATAGAATCCCAAAAGAATTCAATAGAAAAACAATTAGGACCTAGACACTTTCCTTTCTCATAGACTTCATGGCATATAAAACTTTGAAATTTCAAACATCTTTAGACAAGGAATTTTTTATCTTCAAACTTAATATTCCAAATAATGTTAACAATTTTTGTGTAATTTGTATATTGATGGAAAAAATTGGAATTGTTAGCCCAAATTTATGACAAACCATTATAGTCTTCAATCTCTATAATTCCTCTTCCATTTTTAACAAGGAGTGATGTGCTTCCTTTATATCATTTAACTCAAATACGTTCGATGGTGTTGTAGCTTTTTCTATCTCCTGTCACAAAATTGCTTCAGAAGATGTAGAAGCCTCCTAGAGACAACCTCTGGGTTGATAGGAGACTAGTGCCTAGGGAATCTGAGAGGATTTCTTTCGAATATTATCTAAAGGCTTTCTGTTGCACTCCATATGTCACGTGATTTGGAAAGGGATAATTCAGAGCTTGGTTCAATAGCCCTTCACCAAGTTAAACTCAAGAAAACACATAAACCAAAATATACACTGGTAGATATGGTTGATATCAAAGAGAAATGTGTTGGTTCTGGTGGTCGACACACAACAATACACAATTTAACATTTTTATTGTAGTATAAATGAACAAGATGGAGAAAAGGACAAAAATTGATCCCGAGGGCTAGACATAACACATAATCCTAAGAAACAATCTCTATCCAAAATATGTAAGAGTGAGGAGGTGAAAATGCAGAAAACGTGGAGCACGAATTAAGGTCTCAAACTCTATGCCTCATGAATACATTTGTCACCAATTAGCATAAGTAAATTGGTGCTTACATATATGTAATGTAGGCTATAAAATAGCACAAGTAAATATGTGATTACACAGGTACTAGAGACTATCAAATAACCCAAGTAAATCTATTTTTACACAGGTAATTATCACTACTTAGAAGCATACATACAACCATGAGAGAGTCAAACCAAAAGCTTCATTGCACAATCTCAGAATAGGAAAGACATACATGAAATGATATACAAAGGGGAAAACATATTGCACATTGCTCCGATTGGAATCAACAAAAATCCCTCATTAATCTTTGAAGATGGAGTCCAAATCACCAGTCCATCACATCTAAGAATTTTATATACCTAAGCACCTCATGCACAAGAAAATTGAACCAAAGTGGAACCACTTTCTCTATAAACAAAGCTAAGAACTTGCAAAATAAGAATTCAGGCCTCTAGAATGCAGGATTTGAGAACCTCCTTTAAGTGTTTCTTCCCTCTATTTATAAGGAGAGGGGGAGATTTCAACAACAATTACAAAATATCTCAGCTAATCTCTAGCTATCTAATTGACTAGATGTCTCGGTGTGTGAAGGTTCTACTACAAAAAATGATTACAATTGGATTTGATTCCGTTTTTGAAAATGAAAAAATTACAGAACAACAAACATATAGAAAACTGAATAATGGTTGAGGAAAATATCTCCCTTCCATTCTTGTGATGGCCTCTGATCAAGCCACACCTTTACCATGATGTTTCCCATTTAGTTGTTCAGTCAGTTTTCCTATCAATTTGACCTTAACTTCTTAAATTCCCCACTCTCTGGATCTGGGAACGATCAATTTTCAGTTGCTTGCCACAATGAAAATATAGATATTGACCTAGAAGTCTTTCATTTCCTAACTACATGGAGCTCCATGCTGAGAAATTAATTCTCAGGT
The DNA here is from genome assembly GCA_000404065.3 of Pinus taeda. Lineage (NCBI taxonomy): Eukaryota > Viridiplantae > Streptophyta > Pinopsida > Pinales > Pinaceae > Pinus > Pinus taeda. Next base: position 34,665 of record APFE031370735.1, read on the forward strand.
GACCTGTACACTACTTCCTGAGTCCCATACATCCATTTACTCACTAAATATGTGCGTCAAAGCATAGAGATGACTTGTATCACCTCAAGTCAAACCCAACACTCTTTCTTGGGGATCGTGGTCCTTGCTGCCTTGACCTAACAAGTTTTGAAAATTGTCATTACTCCTGAGACCAATTCCTTTGTTCACGCATTCAATCTTGCAGCTACTGACACATACACATTTAACTCTATATAACGTGCTTATTGAAGAAATTCCATATCGCAATTTTCACAGTGGTGCAATGTTCTAATATTTCGATTTCTAGCCTTCGATATGATGAGCTCCTTTCACTTATCCCTTCCCACATTTCTCACCCTAAGACCTAGGGTCATGACCTGTCTCTTAGGCTTGAGTTGCTAGAGCATTTTTGTTCTTGCCGGGGGATATTTTTCCTTTGCTAAGTGCTCAACGTCCTTGGTTATTTGAGTCTTTGCAACTGTGGTGCTAGCCCAATATTAGAGCCCCCTCAAAATGCCAAAACTTCCTGCCATGTGTCCTTCCATACTGCCACGTCATACTGATGTTAAATGCCACTATAGTTTATCAGGACCAATCATATGCCACCATGTGGCTTGCTAGAGGAGAGAGAAAAGGTCCCACCCACCTTTGGCTTTGCGATGAAATCATTTGTTAATCCTTTTTTGTCATTCCTGATGGTTTTTAACACTATCAACACACTATGCATGTTGGGAATGGAATCCCCCCCAAGGCATGTTTTGGGGCTCAAAGCCCAAGTTTTCACCCAATCTTATTATAAAGCTCCGCGAATTGCGGGCGCGGAGTGCGAAAGTATGATAGAGTCACAGGGTTGTCTGCCCTAGTTTTGTAATGTAATGTCGGATGGATAGACCTACCCATGGTCCACGGACCATGGGATTGTATAAGTAGAGCGAGGCTCTAAGTAGATAAGAGTAGAGAAAAATGAGTGGAGAAGGAAGAGTCTAAGTAACTAAGTGAAGTGTGTCTTTGGGTCGTAGAGTAGGAGAAGGCTCTGCAACTGAGTGCGCAGACCCCTACAGCTGAGTGTGTAGGGAGAAGTCGAGTCTGTAACTGAGGAAGGAATTAATAAAGAGAAGTTTTATCATAATTCTATGTATATGTTCTTGGGTTAATGCATGTTTGATATAATTTGCAAATATATTGTTTATTTACTACGTGCACTTGTATGAATGGTTTATGTTGTTAATTATAACTTAAAGCACGCAAGTAGGCTAAAATAATCAACTAACATTGGAATACCAGTAAGGTCTTAGGTAATAATGCAGAAGTGCAGCATTTAGTCCCTGAGTAGGGCTGTGCGAAAGCAGTATATCAGGCTACAAGGTACGAGAAAGTGTGCGAAGAAACTTGTGCGCAGGGTCAAACCGCGAACCACTTGAACTCATTAGACATCTCCAAGGTGCAGAAACCTGGTTCTAGCACCCTCCCATACTACTCTGGGTGTGACCTCAGTCCGTGTTCCATGGACTGTTACCAAAAGGGCCAGTAGTACTGGGATTTGTTTGGCTAAATTAACTCTGAACTTGGGTCAGGTCCCAATAAGCCAACAAATGGTTCCGTTGCCAGGACCAGGATCAGCATAGAGATATCTGATGTCGTATCACTGGAATTTGACAAAGAAAGGAATTGAAGAGTGGTTGGACAGAAAGATTCATGAGTTCACGGCGCGAGAATATAGGAATCCATGATTATCAAAGGAAGAGTGGTTAGGTTACTTATATACAGAAATCCATAAAATTTTCTTTGCATCCTTCCCCTCTAAGTTGTATGAGTGGATCGCGAAGCTAGAAGACAGTCAAGGAAGGTGTAGGCTCGACAAACCTATTGTGTGGACTCTAGAGTTGGTGCACAGACTGGAAGCATTGGAAGATAATATTGTGCGCACTATGGACCATTGGCTCAATCAAATTATAGGAGGATTTATCACCAAGTTCGTAGTAGATACTTTAGTCAGCTATAGCAAGGTTTCGTCAAAGGACCGTGAGGCAAGTACGTTAAATCTTTGAACACTTGGATTAAAATGCTACTATGTGAAAAGTGGGTTACGCAAATAAATTGATGTTTGGGGCTACGCGGAGTGGGAGGATCTATGGAAGCAAAGGTAGCACAAAACTAGAATCTAGCTCCTTGATTTCACCTCCATGGGAAAGTGAGGAAGATCTCACGAAGGTTTCACCAAGAAGTGTGATCAGTCTGATAAAGCAAAAAATTCATGCATACCACCCCCACCTACACCACCACTAGTTTCACCATCTTCGCCCACACCACCACAGTGCAATATGGCAAGCACAATAAAATTTCCAGTGTTCAAAGGAGTAGGGAATGAAGATTCGGACCAGTTTTGGTTCATGGTAAGGGTTGTATGGGAAGCACAAGGAGTCACAGATGACAATATTAAGAAAGCAATGCTGGTCAACGCTTTGCAGGATCACGCACTGACATGATACATTAAGCACTCCAATTACAATCCAAACACAGGGATCGTGAATATCCAAGCTACGCTAAAAAAGGAATTTAGCAGGCCAAAATCAGAGACACAGTTGACCATCAGATTTAAGGAAATCACGATGCTTCCAGGCGAGACCCTGCGGGAGCTAGATCAGAGACTGAAGTGTATGATTCGTGAAGCCAACATGACCTTAATGGATGGGCAACACCGCGCATGGTTTGTAGCATCGCTAACAATGCATCTAAGGAACGTGCTATCACAACAGAAGCTATCCACTCAAGTCGAGGCCTTGGAAATCGCAATGAGACTGCACGAGACCCCGATACAAGATCTTAACCTGGGAGTTCAACAGATCCACATGCAGTTGAAAAACTTGTGCCTTGAAATGTATAGTTTGAAACAAGACAGGACAGCTCACCCAGAAGCGCATGAGGAGGAATGGTCCATAAAGTGCAAAGGCTAGGGACATGACAAGGACCATTGTCTAGTCTTTGTGAACTACCTGGTGGGAGGAGGACCAATGCCATTGAGACCAGAGGTACAAGCAGGACCATGCACGGTACCTGCATTATGGTGCATGATTTTTCAGATAGGAGGGAAGCATGCTACAGATAACTGCCATCTATTACAGAAGTATACGGAGAGTTCCTAGCAGTCGTTCTGTAATTTCCATAGGTCAATAGGCCATGATGAGCACATCTACAATATTTATGAACTAATGATGGATTGGACTCCTACCTACCGAGTTCAAACTGAAACATGGGCCCTTGATCAAAATGCAGGGATGGCGCACACTGGATTTTAGGGGCACAAATGAGGTCAAGGTGGAATGGGACTAGGAAGAGGTTGCAGACAACTGATATGTTACAATTGCAGAGGACCGGGGCATTATGCCCGCGATTGTACAAATCCAACGAGCCCATCATGCTTATATTGTACCCAGTTTGATCATGAGATAGAGGATTGTCCCACACTGATAGCGAGGTTGTGCGATAAAGGAACACTCCAACCTCCCCTGAATTAGAACCTACAAGTGATGAGGTCTAAGCCACGCAAGGAAGACCCAAATGTAAATATCGTGCTCCAAAGTGGTATTACGACAGGAGATGACAAAGGCAAGCAACACAAGGAGAGTGCTTGGGTTCACAAGGCTCCAACAAAAGAACCATAATTTGATTTAGAGCGCACTAAGGAGACATTCATGGAAGCTAAGAAGAGCTCCGCAGATGCCTCCACTTCAGGAAGTAAAGACAAATTGGAACCGGAAATGAACTCATCAATGCTCACTACATTTTTGGAGACATGCATGAAGCTACTACGCAATAGCAAAGTTGTGAAGGGACTGCAAGAACTCATCACTAGATGTATTGGGACCATGCGAGGAGAACCGTGTGTAGTCTAGAAGCTCGGGAAGCACACAACGTGAAAAGGAAGAGAGATGAGATTAACCACGTAGATCAGGGAATATGAAATGGATCAAGTGATTTTGGATCTAGGATCAGATGCAAATATCCTGCCAAAGCAGACGTGGGAATGCATGGGCAGGCCTTTGCTGCAATGGTATCCTATTCAATTGTGAATGGAGAACTAGGAAAAGATCCTACCTATGGGAAGATTGCAGGGAATAATGGTAGATATTGAAGGTGTGAGTGCACTTGCAGATTTTCAAGTGATAGAGATTGTTAATGAAAACAATCCCTATCCCTCACTATGAGGAATATATTGGGCCACTGACATGAATGGAGTGATAAATCTAAAGAAGCGCAAGATGATCTTCGAGAAAAATTCACTGTGCGTAGTGGTACCTTTAGACCCTACGGAAGGATCATGCTACACAGAGCCAGTGCATGACTACGATAGTGATGATGATCTAGACTGTATCTACAAGATAACCATGTAGAGATAGGACTTGGTAAATCCAACAGCGGACGACAAACTTTCGTGGGAGTGTGAAAGCTCCTACACCTCAAATTCAGATGAGGAAATAGAACAATGGAAGAACCGGTTACACGAGGTAACCACACTCAATTTCAACATGATGATAAGGTCACTGCATTGTGTCGCAACAGAGGTAAGAGATCTTCCTATGTATGATAGGTTGAGCGAGGTGGATGATTTCCTGAATAAATTTGAAAGAGAAGTATCGGAACAACAGCGTTTCGACGCTCTGAAATGGGTACCGCACGTTACACCCGCAAGGTGGTGAGGTACGCACCAGCAGAATTTTGAGGACTAGAATGAATGCAAAAGGATGATGTGCATGTGGTTCAAGAAGCCTTAGATGCAGATGAAAGCCAATTATGATGGATGAAACAACCCGCGCGCCCACCTTTCCAAATGGGTACAGGCATATGGTGCGCAGCCTACACGAACGCACGCCATCCTCACGATAGGAAACATGAACGACAAGCAGGAATGGGCAAGTCGATGGCACGAATGATGACCAAGAAGTATGGTAAGACTAAGCACGTAGAAGCATATTCACACAGAAGATTTTGACAAAGTACACAAAGCATTGAACACGGTCCACCATGTGAAATGAACTAACTGGGACCTACACGTACCAGTGGTTCTATGGGCTTATAGGACCATGTGAAAAACCCTGACCACACGGGCACTTCTGAAGCTGAAGTATGAAGTAGATGTTGTAATCCCTATGGAGCACCTTGAAGAAGAAAGGGTACGGTTTAGGAAGAAAAGTGCTTTGATGGACACGGAAGTCAAGAAGATGGAGGACAAAATAAAGAAATATTTTCTCGGCAAAAAGACCAGAATGGTAAGGTAGGGTGTGTGCGATCACGATGACAGGGTTAAGGCCTATTGCCATGAATTAATCAGTCTGATGCCTTGGCTTGGACCGTATATTTCTAAGCATAGTGACCAGGGTAGCGTGTTGCAATTGGTGAAGTGCATGATGTCGACCGTAACAATACAAGGTGCGGATTCTCCACGAACTACGATGGAGGATAGGATGGAACTCTACATGGGTGGTGTAGCCACCTAACTAGCCAAGGGAAGGACAGTCTTAGCTATCCAGGTAGTTGAGCGCGGGACTATAAACTATTCTTCCTGGAAACTGTGCGATATTGGAGATGCACGCAGAAGCAAAGGGTTACAAGGTCTGCGGCTACGCACTGAGGGCTGCACTGCCACGTGGGTTGGTCAGAAAGTGATCATTGAGGTCACTATTCATGATGGGATGCTCAACTTGAGGCTAAATGGAGTGGCCAACAAGCATTTGAGACGCGATTTATGGGCAAAATCTAGGAAAATCTACTGCCAAGGGAGCATTAATGAACCGGATTTGGGGGGAACGATTGAATTCAAATTCAAAAAGCGCTATAAAATACAAATGGTTGCCCAACAAACAACACTTTTTCATTTGCAAATTGATCGATTTAGCATAGCCCTAAGTGTTGTGAGCCGAGCATTAATTAAGCCCCTGAATTCATGAATGATATATTGTTGCGCATATACAATGACAGCAACTAAGGACGGTATGGAGATAGTAGAAGTGACCGCCGCCGAGGCTGTGTAAGCCCTAACTATGGGCGATGTTCTAGAAGGTTTCAAGATTGTCTCAGAAATCCCAAAATCACCGCACACGCCAAGACCAAAGAAGGACAAACAAGCAATGGATCCCATATGTGTGCCCCCGTGGAACCCGCTATGCAGCAAACTGTTGATGGAGGAGAAGGGGAAATCCGTCACTATAGACATATACAAAGAAGAAGAAGTTTTGTAGGATCTTGTCATCACAGAAGAAGAAGATGAAGGCATGGAGGTGGATACTCAGCCTAGGCACTCTACGACAAAATTACCCACCTATGTCCCCCAACGAAAAGGGAAGGCCAAAATGCCCAAGGACCTGGACAAGACCAAGAGCTTGCTCCAGACCCCGCTCCTCCTAGATGGAATTATGTTTGAAGGCACACACCTGGGCCGAGTGCCGATCATGAAATTTGAATATTGGGACCTCGCTGACCACGAGAAGTTCCCTCACTTGGAGACCGAAAACCTCATGAAGCAGAACACCGCGGGGTTGGTGACAACATTAGAGCCGTGGAAATGGTTGCATGAAGTGGAAAAGGCCGAGATGTTGAACCTACTTTTTGTGCCACATTTCCACCATGCCCCAAAAAACATTTTCGTCATCAGGTAGCTACTCTACCTAGTGCATGATGGGTGCTTATAGTTGGAGGAGCCCATCCCCATCACAATAGACTTGATTCATCGAGTCTCCCGACTTCCATACAAAGGGGAGGACCCCGCAGCCATATCAAAAGGGAAGGGCAGTGGTTTAGCCATCGCAGAGGCCATGAAGAAGAAGTACAAGATGGAAAAGAAGAAGAGGGGCTACACCATCTCCAACATCAAGGACAAAGAAATACGCGTAGCAACCCAAATCCTTGCAGGCAAAGTTATGCGCAAGTGTCACGCTGAAGAAGTATCTGTGCTGGTGGTCACACTAGCCGAGTAGTGCATGGAGTGGGTTCATTTTAACTGGTCCAAATTCCTCTGCACATAATTTTAAGAGAATTATCATGAAGCCCAGGAGTAGGGCAAAACCTTCCACTATGAATGGTTGTTCCTGTCCATAGTGCTCGTAGCTAGGGAATTGCCGGAGGACAGTCAATTCCCCATAATTAACAGAGATTTACCAAAGGCCACAAAGTATGCTTTTCTTTGGGTGATAAAGGATCCTACAAGGATATGCAATAGCAAGATCTTTTGTGTGCTCATGGAGATGAACATTCGAATGTGGATCAACCATAATCTGTGGTTTTCGCTGACGGTTTACAACAGTCTACAGAGTTTTGCAAAATTTAAGGCAGACATGCATAACATATATATTAGGGCACACAAGGACCCGATGAAGCAGTGGACAAAGCTACCCTTTGTAGCCACTGATGACACCATTTTCAATGTCTTGGAGGCATGGCACTAGAATGGCGCACCCCAGACATCACAGAACTCGAGAAGTCGACAGCGCAAAAGAAGAAAGATGAGGCGAAGCTCTGCATCACACAGTTGGCTGAAAAATGAAGGAAGGACACTGCAATAGCAGAAGTGCAGGTAGCACGATACGTGGCACAAAAAGCAGCCGAGATGGAAAAGGCCACAACAGCAGCAGTAACATAGGAAGTAGCCACGAAGGCGAGCAAGGGCCAAACAATGCCTTTGCAAGGGAAGGCAGTAAAGGAAGCAGAAACAAAAGAAGGAAGCCCAGACCCACAAACTGTGGACCCATGAACTGTTTCCACACAGCTGAAGCATCAACACTCAACAAAGTGATCAAGATCACAGAAGAAGGTTAAGGCCTCAAAATTGTCCATTGACCCGATCACCCTAATCGAGGGTAATCTGCATGACATCGGGGAGGCAGTCAATAATGTCACAAATGAGGCTCTCCAGGATTTCATGCAGGAGCACCAGAATGTGTTGGGGTCCCTCAGAGTGTAGTTGCAGGACTTACAAGTGCGCCCCCCTCAAGTTGGTACCCTTTCGACCAACCTTGTAGTCAGATCCACGGCAATAGAGCAGATGTTACGCGCGCAGATGACGAACACAATAGTGTTGTCAAAAGGGGCACAAGTGACATCAAATGAGGTCAACAAGCCTTCGGTTAGAATGCTGAAAGGTCTCAGTGTTAATCTAGCAGCCCTTCCACGTGAGACATTATATGTGTTACAAGATGGGATAACTGCAGAGCTGCGTGCTAGGGGGAGTCACGCACTCTAAGTCCCTAGTAAGCAAAAGATAAATATGGAACAACTAAGCTTGTAGTGCGACAAATTGGTGTCGCAAAATCAACAGGTGATGCAGGTGATAAATGACACTTACCGAAAGTGTCTTGGAGCTAGCCATCCCAGCAGATATACCAGCAGAAGCATGGATCCACAGGTTAGCAGCAAGGGTTCGTGAAGCCAGGGAGAAAATGACAAAGGTTTAGTTGGAGCTGAATCTTCAGATCATCAAGCTGCGGTTAAAGGCACAGCCATCGACTCCCCCAAAAGTTAGAGAACAGTGCACTAGCGCTATCATAGCGGGATTGGAGGAAATCGGACGTGTAGTGCGAGACTGCACCAGCATGTTGGAAGAATCACTTGAGGTCCTCACAACTCTGTAGGAGGATCCCAACATCTAGTGCTTAGAGACAGAGGCGCGAGAACTCCAACAGTGCTATGACAGTGTCCAAGGAACTGTGCAGACAGTGATTCTCACCCAGCGGCTTGCGAGGATGTAGTAGGCTAAAGAACTGAAGGAGAAGGTTGACGAGGCATGACATAAGGAGGTAATCCTAAAAGCATGCATCCAACCTTGCATTGATGAGGCCTTCACCATCACGGCAGACATCGAATGCAAGCTTGCGCACACACAGGGGATGCACACATTGATGCAGAGAAGTAGCCCATACACAGAGGTCTCGGAATAGCGTATGCAATAGATCCAGTAACTAGCAGCTCAGTGCGCTGCTGACCTCCATGCAGATCGAGGGACTCCATGCAGAGATCATCACACCGATAGAGTGACTCAAGGGCAAGTCACGATGTTTGTGTTGGGGCCCTATTGGGCATGGAATCCCCCCAAGGCATGTTTTGGGGCTCAAAGCCCAAGTTTTGACCCAATATTGTTGTAAAACTCTACAAATTGTGGGCACAGAGTGCGAAAGTATGATAGAGTCACAGGGTTGTTTGCCTTAGTTTTGTAATGTACTGTTGGTTGGATATACCTACCCATGGTCTGCGAACCATGAGATTGTATAAATAGAGTGAGGCTCTAAGTAGATAAGAGTAGAGAAAAATGAGTGGAGAAGGAAGAGTCTAAGTAACTAAGTGAAGCATGACTTTGGGTCGTAGAGTAGGCGAAGACTCTGCAACTGAGTGCACAGAGGCCTAGTAGTCCGCAGCTGAGTGCGCGGACCCCTGCAGCTGAGTGCGTAGGGTGGATTCGAGTCTATAACTGAGGAAGGAATTAATAAACAGAAGTTTTATCATAATCATGTGTATATATTATTGGGTTAATGCATGTTTGATATAATTTGCAAATATACTGTTTATTTACTGCATGCACCTGTATGAATGGTTTATGTTGTTAAGTATAACTTAAAGCACACAAGTAGGCTAAAATAATCAACTAACATTCAAATACCAGTAAGTTCTTGGGTAATAATGCAGAAGTGCAATGTTCAACCCCTGAGGCGAAGGCAGTATACTGGGCTGCGAGGTATGGGAAACTACACGAAGCAACCTACGCGTAGGGTCAAACCGCGGACCACTTAAACTCATCAAACATCTCCAGGGTGTCGAAACCTAGTTCTAGCACCCTACCATACTACTTCGGGTGAGCACAGACTATTGCCGAAAGTGCTAGTAGTACCGAGATTTGTTTGGCTAAATTAACTATGAACATGGATCAGCTTAGTGTGCTGCTGACCTTCGCACAAAGATCGTTGCGCTGAAACAGTGACTCAAGGGCGAGTCATAATGTTTGTGTTGGGGCCCTGTTGGGCATGGAATCCCCCCTAAGGCATGTTTTGGGGCTCAAAGGCCAAGTTTTGACCCAATCTTGTTGTAAAGCTCCGCAAATTGCTGTCGCGGACTGCGAAAGTATGATAGAGTCACAAGGTTGTCCACCCTAGTTTTGTAATGTAATGTTGGCTGGATAGACCTACCCATGGTCCACGGATCATGGGATTTTATAAATAGAGCAAGGCTCTAAGTAGATAAGAGTAGAGAAAAATGAGTGGAGAAGGAAGATTCTAAGTAACTAAGTGAAGTGCAACTTTGGGTCGTAGAGTAGAAGAAGGCTCTGCATCTGAGTGCGCAAAGGCCTAGTAATCTGCAGCTGAGTGCGCGGACCCCCGCAGCTAAGTGCGCAGGAGGGAGTCTAGTCTGTAACCAAGGAAGGAATTAATAAAGAGAATTTTTATCATAATTCTATGTATATGTTCTATGGTTAATGCAGGTTTGATATAATTTGCAAATATATTGTTTATTTACTACACGCACCTGTATGAATGGTTTATGTTGTTAAGTATAACTTAAAGCATGCAACTAGGCTAAAATAATCAAATAACATTGGAGTACCATTAACTTATTGGGTAATAATGCATAAGCGCAACGTTCAGCCCTTGACTAGGGTTGCGCGAAGGTAGTATATTGGGCTACGAGGTACGAGAAAGTGCACGAAGCAACCTATGTGCAGGGTCAAACCGTGGACCACTTGAACTCATCAGACATCTCCAGGGTGCGAAAACCTAGTTCTACCACCCTCCCATACTACTTTGGGTGAGACCTCAATCCATACTCTGTGGGCTGTTGCCAAAAAGGCCAATAGTATGGGATTTGTTTGGCTAAATTAACTTTGAACCTGGGTCAGGCCCTAATAAGCCTGTTAGAGTCGGTCTTGTCAGTCCTCCGTCAAAGATAAAAAACTCTTTCTGCATCTTATTTTTAGGAGTCGCGCTCCATTCACTCAACTAAATTCCACTAGGGGCATGCCATAATCTGACGGAAAAGGTCTTGTTAGTCAGTTCCCCTCATGTCTAGCACCTGTTGGCTTAGGTCTTTTGTTAATGCTCACTAAAGTCCATGACAGTTAATGTTCGATCTTTTAATGGATGAGAGTCGTTTTCAGTCATTAGGTTTAGGGATTAGTTAATTTGGTCATCAACCATGTCCAGTAAAGCCATGCAGGCTAGAGGGAGGCCCTTACAAAGTTGTGATTCAAAGAATTTCATCGTCATGTTGACAGATTACGACTGTTATTCAAAACTCTGTTTTGAAGAAAAGTCAAGCAGTGTGTCATTTGTGATAATTTTCAGAAAGTTTCTAGTCAATCTCTTTAGGCGTTTTCATGGTTTCCATGGCCAAATGCCCTGTCATACAATCCCTGCAAAAAAAGTGCCAAAAATTTCATCATTCTAGCTAAAAATTCAAAGGGAAAGTGAAATTCAGTGTTGCTTTAAATCAGGAAAAAAGTGCCAAAACAAGACATTAGCAAAGTGGGTTTTGAAGAAGCAAAAATTTAACCCATGACTTCAAAGTCTTTATATAAGAATTTCCACAAGGAAACAAGGTCATTGTGCAAATCAAGGTTATAGAGAAGCATTCCAAAGTTTATGAGAGAGCTAGCAAGCGTTTGGGTGAGTTTGGAGTCGTTTTCCAAAGCACGGCGCACACACAGAGGGGCGCGGTGCACTGGGTTTGTTGCGTGGCGCTCACCCACAAAGGCCTGAAATTGTTCCAAATTTGCCACAAATCATTTGGAATTCCTTCAAATTTCCAAGTAGGGTCTATATCTTGGCTTGCTCATCAAATTTTGATGATAGGATGATGGTTATGGCCGTTTATAATTGCAATAAAAAACGCCTAAACCCTACCACTTGAAAACATCAAAGCCATTGCTCTAGGGTTGCAAACTTGTGGTGTTGATGCCAAGGCTCCTCCTCCCTTTTGATTTTTCACCTTCTTTCCATTTTTTCCTTTCCCCCTATCCCATTTTTCCCTATTTTCCCTACCCTAAAACATTACTAAACCCCTATTCCCTATCCCCTCCACTCATTTGTCAACTATAAAACCCCAAAACCCTACCTTATAAAATCCCCAAACCCTCCTACATATCCCTGAACAAAATTCCCCCCCATAACCCCTATTTCCCACATATTATTCCCCTTCCTAACACCCCTTTTTGCATTGTTCCCCTTGGTGGCAGATATCACAACAACACAGTTTCCTACCAACCTCAAAGGGCAGTCCAAGCACAGTACAAACACAACAATCATGGCATCTGAGCATTCATCGAAGTATGAGATGGAAACCCAAAGTGATTCATCTCAAAAGAACAGGCTCCCCGGAGAACATCACAAAAGTGGCAAACATGTTAGGGATGAGCCAACTACCCTCACAGAATTGCAGGCCTGCCCTCTTGCTATGTCATGTTTCCAGCATCTATCATGTTTTGAGTTTTGTCAAAGGGTGGCTAATATTGGAGTTCATCATGAGTTGGCCCGTCTTTTTGGGCTTCACCTACATGGAGATCATTCTATCTTGGCCGGGGTCACCTTCACACTGACACCCAAAACTGTCTCATTAGCAACTGGCATACCAAATGTTAGAGAATAGTGGCACAAGAAACAGAAGGTGGATAGCCAACGTTATGAGCCTTACATTAAGGCCAGTTTCTTGAGGCAACTCCAAACAGTCTTTCCATTCAGATATTTGAAAGATGAATATGCTCCACTCATGAAATTGATCATGAAATACTTCAGCTGTGAGGGGAGGTTCTCTTGTTTATATGTCTATCACATCAGGTTGCTCATGCACTTTACCAGGGTATGGATGATGAACATCCCATATTTCATTTGCAGGAACATAGAGAGGATGAACACCTTCATGCAGCACAAGACACCTCAGCAGCAACTTAACAGTGTTTATCACTTTCCTCTTATTAAGATTTTGGTGGATTATCAGTTGGGATTATAGGGCATTACTTGAGATGACTTCATCTCCCGTGACCTCTTCAGCACTTCACAGGTATTATCAGAGGTTGAACATGAGATAGGTGGTCCTTCTCATCAGTATGAGAACCATGAGACCACTACTATGCCAGTCTTCATCACCTATCAGAGAGGCAGTAGACATTTGTTTGCAGTAGCAAAGCAAGTGTTATCTCCACTTGGGGTGGAAGGGGCCTCGCTTCCGACATCGGCAACATAGGTACAAGACAAGGGCAAGAGGCCCATGCATGACGAGGGGCCATCAGGTGAACAAGAGGCTGACTTCATCCTCCTTCATGATGATGACGCAGATGTGGAGAGTGCCAAACTTAGGGGGACCATCCAGGAGAAAAAAATGGAGATCCAAGACTTTTCACTCAATTTGGAGAGGGCTAAGTGGATTATCAGGTATTTGGAGCAAAGGAACAAACAGCTTGAGGACAAGCATGATATCCTGGAGCTGCAAAGTATCCATGAGAATCGCCAAGCTGCCCAACATGGGAGGATTGAGCTCACTCCATTAGAGCAAGAGATTAACAATCACCGAGAGTCTTGGCTCAAGCGTATCAACATCCACCTTGAGAAACTGCTAGAGAAGGCCGACAAGGACAAAACCATATTGAGGCGGATGGTTTATCACTACAGGGCACAAGGCATGAGTTCAAAGGCTCGGATAAGGAGTTTGAAGGCAAAATTGAGCAAAGCGACAAAGAGGCAAAAGAGGCAAAAAGAGCAAGATTGGCTTCGAATCTTGGCTGAAGCCTCTGTGGCCTAGCATAGCACCTCATATAGAACCTCCAGCCCAAATTTCAAAAATTTTGGGCAATTTTGGTCACATGACAAATTTTTGGGTACAACACAGGGTTTCTCTCTCTGTGCGCCACACCATTGGCACGACGCTTAAGATTGGGAGCTCCAAATCACAAATGGCTTGCATTTTAGGATTCAGCATGAAAAATCATGCCTGTTGGTGCATGGACAAGAAATTTGGGCATGATTTGAGTCCCCAGGAGGAAAAAAACACTCAAAAAATGACCTCTCTGCCCCTATTTTGACACACAGGAAGCAGTCTTGGGAGAATGAAGTTTTGGAGGGGAAAATGAGCACCAAATTTAGAAATTACACTTGAGTTGGAAAGTAGATAGGCCAGGCTTTCCAACAAGAACACTTGGGTAGAATTTGGACTCCAGCAGGTACCTCAAAATTGCCTTCAAAGTGGCGTGGCGCATATATATTTGGGCGCGGCGCATATAGATTTGAGCGTGGCGCATATAGAGAAAAAGGCCAAAATCACTTCTGCTTTGCGACTTTCTCCAAGTGGGCCCGCTCATTTACACTACACGTTTTTCGAAAACTAAGGCAAATTTTAAAGAATATTTTCACTAAAGGTTGGCTTCTATCCAAGTGGAAAAGGAAGGCGAGCAGTCACCTCATTTGTCATTTTTGTAACGCTGCACCTATAACTAATGGTTGGCTTTCCATTCCCACTTTGTAATGATTTGAAAGACTCCCCAACTCTTGGTCGTTCTATTTCCCAATGACATAATCTATTTATTGTATGCAAACCATTTGCAAAGGGTTGGTTGGCTTGTAATTTCTGGGAGATTATGGGAGAGAAACTCAGTTCTTCATTGTATATTTTGACAGAGGATTAATGAAAGGCAGCGGCTCTGTTTCATGAGATTATTTTGGTATGAGTGTAGCAAATGTGTTCTCTTTATGTTTCATATATATTTCGTTATGTTTCATAGTTCATTCATATTCATTTACAGTGAAATTTTCTAAGTAAGATAAGGTAGAATTCATGTTTAATGCTCTGCCTGTGGGAAAGTTTCATGTTACGTGTTCTTCTTTTGTTGAAAAGGATTCATGTGTTTATGCCCTTTTCACCCTCCTAAACAATCTTTCCATTCTGCCTTATTTCAAATTTAATTGCTAGACTTTTCGCCTGTCTTGCCTCATGAAGTAATCTGTGCCTTTGTTTTAAATTCTCTGCTCATATTGTTCGTTGGTCCCATATATCCCAGAAACTTAGTCATTTATAAAAAATTGCTTCTTGTTTCCATACTTATTTACCTAGCCTAAAATCAATATTTCACTGTAATTCATCGTAGACCGTATCGTTTCATTTATTCGCTGAGCATGACTCGGAGAGAGACCTTTCCTATTCTGGTAGGGCTAGCTACCAGACTGTGCGTGGTTTGTGGTTACCCTGAATTTTGCCTTCCTTCAGCCTAAGGCATATTTAGGTGCTAACATAGTGGCAACCATACTGGGGAGAAAATGGTTTGCTTGAAGATTGTTTTGCCCTAGTACATCTATCAAGCTCAGATCTGATGGTTGATGGTGAACAACGATCAGACATAAGAAGACGGTTGAAATCATTCACCTGGCGACTCCTTTCACTGAAGAATCCAGCAACAGGTGCTTCATGGTGACTCCATTGCAGAGGGATCAGTAGCTTTGAGATTTTCTAAAATGGAGCGGATTGCAAGAAGATACGCTCCCATGAGCCGAGATCACATTCCAGGCTTTCCAAATAAGATTCCAAAAGTAGATTGGTCAAGGAATCTGCGTACGTTTAAAGATGATGGTAGGAAGCACGATGCTTTACAACTAGTCAGATTTCACATGCATATTCGCAATTTGAAAGTTGATTTTCCTGAAGATTGCCCAATGAAGATATTCCTGGCCACTCTGGAAGGTGAAGCCCAATCTTGGTATGAAAATTTTCCCGCTGCTTGTATTTACTATCTAAAGGATTGTCATGCCCTGTTCATTAAAAGATATAAAGACTCTTATCCATCATTAAATCTAGTTCATGATTGTTGCAAACATGCTTCTACGTTTATTGAAAGCCTTGAAAAATACTATGAGGATGATAATTTTATGGATGATGAGATCATGGAAGCCTTGTACGAGAATCCATTTCAGCAACATGAAGAGAAACTAGAGGAGTCCCATCAAGATTCTCAGGAAACTTTGCAACAGAATCAAGATCTTTGTACGGTGCAAAATGAAGGAATTTTTCATCTTGACAGTCAACATGAATTACATGAAATAGATCAGCAGGTTGAAGAGTTCCATATGGCTGAAAGTGATGAAAGAAAAAGTGTCGTTTCAGATTTTTCCATAGAAGAAGACAGCATGCAGAGAAATCAAGTTTCAAATTCAGAATGTGATAACGTTAAGACAACCATTTCAGATGTAGATTCAGATTGTGATGACCAAGAAAACCTTGTACTAAGTCCCATGAAAGAGAATTCTACTACTGAAATCATCTGGGATGAAGAAGACAAAGTTTTGGATCCAAATGTTCTCATGTCATTAGAACACAGTCTTCATGAAGAGGTAATATAGTCATCTCATGAATAGCAAGATGAGATCTTTGCTCAAGCAAGTGAAAAAGTTCCTCTGGATGAATTTATGGTAGATGATAGAAATGTTATTGTTAGGTTTCAAGAATCATTTGAAGTTTCTTTTCTCATGATTGATGAATGCAAAGACAATCTGGCTATCATATCATATGAAGATGATCTACAATATATCCAGACCTCAGCAGACCAGACCATTCAGGATTCCCTTTCAGATTCTTCCTCATATGTCTCATGTTTTGAAATGTTTTTTGAAGAGGAAATCTGCTCATCCACTTGTTCAAAAAAATTTTGAGGACTAGGACCATATTTTTTTTGAAGTACATTATGAAGGAAGATCATAATCAAAATAAAAAGACATCTTGTTTCCTCAACAGGAGGTAAATCTTCATGTTTTTCATGATCCAATGGCAAATCTGTTGCAATCAGTAGTGAAGGTGATTATTGCAGTATTCAGTGATGAAGGAGCTCATGGTCAACTATATTTTTGGATGCCCAGTTACCAGTATCTGTTGTTGACCAGGAGATCTGATCAGGAGAATCAATCAAGAAGGCATCTGCTTGATTGGTTACATTGGAAAACACATTACACATGATTGTACATATTTCATTAGTATGCAGGTGGTTTTCATCATGATTTAAAACCCTCGAATCTTGATGAACTGATTCCATTGAATAAGTTTTGTCAGTTCTTGTTTTAGTTAAGTCAGTCATGAGTCATTTCCTTTTGCATTGAGTCAGTTTTTTCAGTCATGTTGGTTTCATAATTAAGTCGGCTTAAGTCAAGTTCCAGTCAATAAATGAATCAAAGTCTTGTGTTGTTTGTCGAAATAATGACTCCATAGCCCAATGGATGAAGGCACTGTCTACTCACCCAAAGATGTGTAGTTCTTGGCACCTCCAAGGAGCTGGAGCTACCATCCCCCATTGGAGCCAATGTTAGAGTCAGTCTTGTCAGTCCTCCTTCAGAGATCAAAACTCTTTCTGCATCTCATTTTTAGGAGTCCCGCTCCATTCACTCAGCTGCATTCCACCAGGGGCATGCCATAATCTGGCAGAAAAGGTCTTGTTAGTCAGTTCCCCTCATGTCTGGCACCTGCTGGCTTAGGTCTTTTGTCAATGTTCACTAAAGTCCATGACAATTAATGTTCAATCTTTAATGGACAAGAGCCATTTTCAGTCATTAGGTCTATGGATTAGTCAATTTGGTCTTCAACCATGTCCAATAAAGCCATGCCGACCAGAGGGAGGCCCTTACAAAGTTGTGATTCAAAGAATTTCATCGTCATGTTGACAGATTACGACTATTCTTCAAAACTCTGTTTTGAAGAAAAGTCAAACAGTGTGTCATTTGTGATAATTTTCAAAAAGTCTCCAGTCGATCTCTTCAGGCATAGTCATGGTTTCTGTGGCCAAATGCCCTGTCATACAACCCCTGCAAAAAAAGTGCCGAAAATTCATCATTCTAGCTAAAAATTCAAAGGGAAAGTGAAATTCAGTGTTGCTTTAAATCAGGAAAAAAGTACCAAAACAAGACATTAGCAAAGTGGGTTTTGAAGAAGCAAAAATTTAACCCATGACTTCAAAGTCTTTATATAAGAATTTCCACAAGGAAACAAGGTCATTGTGTAAATAAAGGTTATAGAGAAGCATTGCAAAGTTTTTGAGAGAGCTAGCACACGTTTGGGTGAGTTTGGAGTCGTCTTCTAGAGCGCGGCGCACACACAGAGGGGCGCGGTGCACATAGAGAGCGTGGTGCACAGAACGCTGCCCCACAGTGTAAAGTTAACATGGGTGCGACGCATATACAGAGCGTGACGCACTGGGTTTGTTGCGCGGCGCACACCCACAAAGGCCCGAAATTGTTCCAAATTTGCCACAAATCGTTTGGAATTCCTTCAAATTTCCAAGTAGGGTTTATATATTGGCTTACTCATCAAATTTTGTGGATAGGATGATGGTTATGGCCGTTTATAATTGCAATAAAAAATGCCTAAACCCTACCACTTGAAAACATCAAAGCCATTGCTCTAGGGTTGCAAACTTGTGGTGTTGATGCCAAGGCTCCTCCTCCCTTTCATTTTTCACCTTCTTTCCATTTTTCCCCTTTCCCCTATCCCATTTTTCCCTATTTTTCCTACCCTAAAACATTACTAAACCCATATTCCCTATCCCCTCCACTCATTTTTCAACTATAAAACCACAAAACTCTACCTTATAAAATCCCTAAACCCTCCTACATATCCCTGAACAAAATTCCCCCCCATAACCCCTATTCCCATCATATTATTCCCCTTCCTAACACTCCCTTTTTGCATTGTTCCCCTTGGTGGCAGGTATCACAACAACACCTAGTTTCATACCATCATCAAAGGGAAGTCCAAGCACAGTACACACACAACATTCATGGCATCTGAGCATTCATCGAAGTATGAGATGGAAACCCAAAGTGATTCATCCATAGAAGAACAGGCTCCCCGGATACATCACAAAAGTGGAAAACATGTTAGGGATGAGCCAACTACCCTCACAGAATTGCAGGCCTTCCCTCTTGCTATGTCATGTTTCCAGCATCTATCATGTTTTGAGTTTTCTCAAAGGGTGGCTAATGTTCGATTTCATCATGAGTTGGCCCATATTTTTGTGCTTCACCTACATGGAGATCACTCTATCTTGGTTGCGGTCACCTTCACACTGACACCTGAAACTGTCTCATTAGCAATCGACATACCAAATGTTGGAGAACAATGGCACAAGGAACAACAGGTGGATAGGCAGCATTATGAGCCTTACATTAAGGCTAGTTTCTTGAGGCAGCTCCAAAGAGTCTTTCCATTCAGATATTTGAAAGATGAATATGCTCCACTCATGAAATTGATCATGAAATACTTCAGCTGTGAGGGGAGGTTCTCTCGTTTATATGCCTATCACATCAGGTTGCTCATGCACTTTACGAGGGTATGGATGATGAACATCCCATATTTCATTTGCAGGAACATAGAGAGGATGAACACCTTCATGCAGCACAAGACACCTCAGCAGCAACTTAACAGTGTTTATCACTTTTCTCTTATTAAGATTTTGGTGGATTATCAGTTGGAATTACAGGGCATTACTTGAGATGACTTCATCTCCCGTGACCTCTTTAGCACTTCACAGGTATTATCAGAGGTTGAACATGAGATAGGTGGTCCTTCTCATCAGTATGAGCACCATGAGACCACTACTATGCCAGTATTCATCAACTATCAAAGAGGTAGTAGACATTTATTTGCAGCAGCAAAGCGAGTGTTATCTCCACCCGGGGTGGAAGGGGCCTCACTTCCGACATCGGCAACACAGGTACAGGACAAGGGCAAGAGGCCCATGCATGATGAGGGGCCATCAGGTGAACAAGAGGCCGATTTCATCCTCATTCATGATGATGATGCAGATGTGGAGAGTGCCAAACTTAGGAGGACCATCCAGGAGCAGAAAACGGAGATCCAAGACTTGTCACTCAATTTGGAGAGGGCTACGTGGATTATCGGGTATTTGGAGTAGAGGAACAAACAGCTTGAGGACCATCATGAGATCATGGAGCTGCAAAGTATCCGTGAGAATCGCCAAGCTGCCCAACATAGGAGGATTGAGCTCACTCCCTTAGAGCAAGAGATTAACAATGATCGAGAGTCTTGGCTCGAGCATATCAACATCCACCTTGAGAAACTTCTAGAGAAGTCTGACAAGGACAAAACCATATTGAGGTGGATGGTTTATCACTACAGGGCACAGAACATGAGTTCAAAGGCTCGGATAAGGAGTTTGAAGGTAAAATTGAGCAAAGCGACAAAGAGGCAAGAGGCAAAAAGAGCAAGATTGGCTTCGAATCTTGGCTGAAGCCTTTGTGGCCCAACATAGCACCTCATAGGGAACCTCCAGCCCAAATTCAAAAAATTTGGGGTAATTTTGGTCACATGACAAATTTTTGGGCACAACACAGGGTTTTTCTCCCAGTGGCGCGACGCTTAGAATTGGGAGCTCCAAATCACAAATGGCTTGCATTTTTGGATTCAGCATGAAAAATCATGCCTGCTGGTGCATGGACAAGAAATTTGGGCATGATTTGTGTCCCTAGGAGGTCAAAAACACTCAAAAAATGACCTCTCTGCCCCTATTTTGACACACAGGAAGCAGTCTTGGGAGAATGAACTTTTGGAGGGGCAAATGAGCAGCAAATTCAGAAATTCCACTTGGGTTGGAAAGTAGACAACCAGGCTTTCCAACAAGCACACTTGGGCACAATTTGGACTCAAGCAGGTACCTAAATATTGCCTCCAAAGTGGCACGGCGCATATAGATTTAGGCACGGCGCATATAGAGAAAAAGGCCAAAATTACTTCCGCTTCGCGACATTTCGATTCGCGACTTTCTCCAAGTGGGCCCGCTCATTTACACTACACGTTTTTCGGCAGCTATGGAAAAGTTTAAGGAATATTTTCACTAAAGGTTGGCTTCTATCCAAGTGGCAAAGGAAGGAAAGCAGTCACCCAAGACATTTGTCATTTTTGTAACGCTGCACCTGTAACTAATGGTTGGATTTCCATTCCCACTTTGTAATGATTTGAAAGACTCCCCAACTCTTGGTCATTCTATTTCCCAATGGCATAATCTATTTATTGTATGCAAACCATTTGCAAAGGGTTGCTTGTCTTGTAATTTATGGGAGATTGTCGGAGAGAAACTCAGTTCTTCATTGTATATTTTGATAGAGGATTAATGAAAGGCAACAGCTCTGTTTCATGAGATTCTTGTGGTGTGAGTGTAGCAAATGTGTTCTCTTTATGTTTCATATGTATTTTGTTATGTTTCATAGTTCATTCATATTTATTTCCAGTGAAATTTTCTATGTAAGATAAGGTAGAATTCATGTTTAATGCTCTACCTGTGGGAAAGTTTCACGTTCCATGTTCTTCTTCTGTTGAAAAGGATTCATGTGTTTATGCCCTTTTCACCCTCCTAAACAATCTTTCCATTCCACCTTATTTCAAATTTAATTGCTAGACTTTCTACCTATCTTGCCTCACGAAGTAATCTGTGCATTTGTGTTAAATTCTCTTCTCATACTGCTCGTTGGTCCCATATATCCCAGAAACTCGATCATTTATAAAAAATTGCTTTTTGTTTCCATACTTATTTACCTAGCCTAAAATCAATATTTCACTGTAAGTCATCTCAGACCATATCATTTTATTTATTCATTGAGCGTGACTCGGAGAGAGCCCTCTCCTATTCTGGTAGGGCTAGTTACCAGACTAAGCGTGGTTTGTGGTTACCCTGAATTTTGCCATCCTTCAGCCTAAGGCAGATTTAGGTGCTAACAAAGCCAACAATGCATATCACATATTTTTAAATGTTTTCACCTTAAGAATTTCTAACTCGCCAACCTTTTGATGTGCTAATGCTCTGATATTCGGGATCTATGATATGCAATGTGCCGATATGCCTGACCTCTGATATGTGATCGTCAATATGCCTGATGCTCTGACATTGCGGTTTCCAATATGCTTGATGCTCTCATGTTGTGAGCACCAATATGGATGATGTTTTTATGTTGTGATCATCAATATGATTGATTCTCTAATGTTGTGATCGCAGATATTTTTGGACCTCTAATATGCGATCTCTGACATATCGAACCTCTGATATTCCTTCCAAAGGCTTCCATCCTTGAACTTTAGAAGACCATATCTTTTGATCTAGGAGTCAATTTTTGGAATTCCACATATTGCTGGAAAGCTTTTTCAGAGCACTTTCTAATGGAGAGGGTCCTATTTAGGTGTTGAGTCCTTCTACTAATTGGAAAATGACTACAAACTTCTCTACTCATTTACTCTTTTGAAAAATTGAAACACATTTTGCAGTAAGTGATAACATTAGATCCAATTGGGGACAGTGCCTTGCTAGTAAGGTGCTTAGAACTTGCAAAATAGTAACCTTCACCATTGGGCATGGAGTCAAAAATACCTATAAAACCATAAAATCTTCTAGGAACTTTATTTGCTGGAAATCCTTTCCCCATAAAACTGAAATGAAAAAATACACACTCTAAAAAATGGAAATTAAACACTCACATAGTGAGCTTATTTATATACAAATCCTACTTTTTCATAGGGCTAAATTCACCCAAGTGAGTTCAACCTTCCAATGATACCAGACAAACATCTGAGTACTAGACCCTATGCCATTGTTCTCTTGAAATTCAACAACTAAAACACACATACACCATTTTAAATATTGAGGTAAAACATTTAATACATACCTCATAATTGAGATCGAATGCTAACCAAAGAAATATTCCATATAGCCATCTACTGGATCATATAACTGATGAGAGAAGTTTATGGCTGTCTCCTCTCTTGAATAGTTTCCATGTAGGAATATTTCTGCAATAGGCAGACACCGACATTGCTTGGCACTTCAACTATGGGCTCCTCTCAAAGGAGTTGTTGTTCGTAATATTCCCCCTACTTGTTTGTATGCAGATCTCTTCAAAATTATGAAACAATCTCATCCTCCTTTGAATCATCTAAATCATAGATCGAATAATATTTATTAATTTTAATCATATTCTTGAACGTGCTCTCCATTTGAAGGATGTGGATTGTAAACTGGAGCCTCTTTATTAACCTCCTAGTGGACCTCCTCTTTTTGTGCAGCTTCCCATGATTGGGACTATTGTATTCCTACATTACTCAACATCCCATCAGAGCCATACGAATCATAAGAAGGAGAATAATCAAATTCAGAATAATAAGATCTTTGAGGGTTTATTTGTAGCTGGACAATGTCTCCTTCCTCCCTTTCTTATTAGTTGGGTGACGCTTCTTGATGCAAGTATATGTTTTCTTAGAGTTGAGCCCCACAAACATCTATAGCAGGATCATTAACCTAGGAAATATTTTCAACATTAAAATATGCACAACAATATTTAAATAGAGCACCTAGTGGATATAATATTTTGCAAAAAATATTAAATGCTATGTGAAATCTCTTTAGGGAAGATATGTTTCCATGAGGTATTGTTCTATACCAAACTCTAGCATCTTCATCTAAACAATACATGAACAATTTCATTTTCACATCTTCAAAATCAATACCCTGTTGTTCCATGCATTCATGAAAATCCTTGAGGTGTTGATACAGGCTTCTATCTATGTTTCCACTGAATCTATGGAAATAGGTATATCATTCATGAACTGAAGGGACATGATGGGGATAACCAGCAATAGAATAAAAATCCAGCGGGGAAAATTTATTGGCCAAGAAAGCAAGAAGGCCCATTTTGGAAACCCCTTTTGGTGAGTAATCTCAAGTTCAAATGTAGGGGAAGTTTTCTATTTTTTAGCATCCGAGTGAGTATGAGGCCTCTTGAAAGCTAGGATGTCAAATAAGGATGTTGGCTTATGGGGTCCTGACCCATGTTCAAAGTTAGTTGCACCAGCCAACAAATCCCTACACTATTGGCCCTTTCGAAAACAACTCGCGTAGCGCGGGCTGCAGCCTCACTCAAAGTAGTATGGGGGGATGCAAGAATCAAGTTTCTGCATCTAGAGACTAGTGTGATGTCTTCCAGCACCTCATATCTACCTTTGCGCAGATCGATACACTCTTAGGGTTTACTGATGCAACCCTGTCAAAATGGTCTATAGACCTTCATGAAGGTCTACTATCAGTCTTTGCGGACCTCTAACAGTCAATCTATCTACTTATGTGCATCAGAGAGCAGTCCTAAATTAGGGTTCACATAGGTTTTCTTAAGTTATTAATAAACATCCGAGAATTCATCAGAGTTTTCAAAAGTACTTAAACATGCATTGCATACATCATTAACGGTTATTCAATAGATTTGCGCAACATTAAATCAATATTCCATAAAACTCATTATTCATAGACAACATATAGCATTTACAAAAACAAATATGAAACATATATACACAAGAATTCTTCAATAATTGTCTTTATTGATCTTCAAGTCAAGATTACAGACTCAAAACTACCCTATGCACTCAGCTACAGGGGTCCACGGACTCAACTACGGACTCTACCTAGGCCTCTGCGCACTCAACTGCAGAGCCTTTCCCATCCTCTCTAACCCAATTCTCTTCACTAGCACTTCTTAGCCATCCTAAATTACTATCAAAAAACATATATTAGACTCTCTGAGACACATCTATTTATAGCCTTTTTCATGCAATGCCATGGAACGTGGACCATGGATGAATCTCAAAATAAACTCAAATTTTACATAAAACAAGGGGCTAAACCCCTTTGACTCCTAATCATCTACGCGCTCTGCATCCACAAATCACTGATACTTTACATTAATTACAAAAATGTACCAAAACTTGGGTTATCTTCACCCCAAAACTAACCCAGGGGACCCCATTCCAATAAAGGATATAGACAATGGAGCCATCAAGGTGTTTACAATAAGATTGAAATGGTGGAGTCACCAAGGTGTTTACAATAAGATTAAAATAGTGGAGTCGCCAATGTCAGATATATTCAACCCTCATTTCCCTTGCTGACCCGATAGAGGGAATGTAAAAATTGTCGTACCCTGGCAAAAATATTCTGATTTGTTCCTCGACAATGGCACTAGAAAGATGTTGTAACTTTTTATATCTCCTATCAAATAATTTCTTCACAAGATGTAGATGCCTCCTAGAGATAGCCTCTGGGTTGATAGAAGACCAATGCCTTGGGCATCCAACAGGATTTCTTTTGAAGATTATCTAAAGGCTCTCCTGCACTCCATATGTCATGTAATCTGGAAAGGGATAATTCAGATCTTGGTTTAATAACCCTTTGCCAAGGTAAACTAGAGAAAACACATAGATCAAAATATACACTGGTATATATGGCTAATATCAAAGATAAATGTGTTGGTTTTGGTGGATGACACACAACAGTACACAATTTAACATTGTTATTGTAGTATAGATGACCAAGAGGAAGGAAAGGAGGGAAATAGATGTAGAGGGATGGACATAACAAAAAATCCTAAGCAACAATATCCAGCAAAACTATGGAAGAGTGAGGAGGTGAAAATGCAGAAAAATTGCAAGATGAATTAAGGTCTCAAGCTCTATGCCTCATGAATACATTTGTCACCAATCAACATAAGTAAATATGTACTTTCATACAGGTATTGTAGGCTATCAAATAACACAAGTAAATCCATGATTACAAGAGTACTACAAGCTATCAAATAACACAAGTAAATCTATGTTTGCACAAGTACTTCTCACTACTTAGCAGCATACATACAACCATGAGAGAGTGAAACTGAAAGCTTCATTACACAATTTCAGAAGATGAAAAACATACATGAAATGATATACAAAGGGGAAAACATACTATGCAGTGCTCCGATTTGAATCAACAAAACTTCTTAATTACTCTTTGAAGATTGAGTCCAAATCACCAATCCATCACATTTAACAATTGTATATGCCCGAGCACCTCATGAACAAGCAAATTGAACCAAAGTGGAACCACTTTCCTGCAAACAAAGCTCAGAACTTACAATACTAGAATTTGGGCCTCTAGAATGTAGGATTTGGGAACTTTGTTAAATTGTTTCTTCCCTCTATTTATAAGGAGAGGGGGAGCTTTGAGAAATAGTTACAAAATATCTCATCTAAGCTCCAACTTTCTAATCAACTCGTTGTCTCGATGTGTGAAGGTTTTGCTGCCAAAAACAATTACAATTGGATTTGATTTCATTCTTTAAAATGAAAAAAATACAGAATAATAGACATAAATAAAATCGAATGATGTTTGAGGAAAATATATCGATGTCATTCCTGTGATGGCCTATGGTCAGGCCACATCTTTTCGATGATGTTCCTCTTTAGTTTTTTGGCCATTTCACATATCGCTTTCACCTTAATTGCTTGAATTCCACACTCTATAGAATTTGGAGTGATCAACTGTCAGTTCCTTGCCACAATGAAGAAACAAAGATTGACTTGGCAATATTTCATTGCATGACTATGTGGAGCTCCATGCTAAGAAATTAATTCTCAAGTAACCTGCAAACTACTTCCTGAATCCCATGCTTACATTTATATACTAAAAATGTGTGCCAGAGTATAGAGATGGCTTATATCACCTCAAGTCAGACCCAACACTCTTTCCTATAGATCATGGTTGCTTCTTCCTTGACCTAGAGATCTTTTGATCTGATAATCACCCTATGAGTGGCGTCAGTTAAAGATTTACTAGATGAAGGTATTAGAGACTCATGTGTTGGTGTGTGTTCTATGTTATTTAAGCAACGAATCGATCAGATTGCCAATACACAAACATTTAAATGGAAAGACAGTAGAGAAATACAGCAAGAAAACACAAAGACACAAGAATTTTAATAAGGAGTTCACCCAATTCTCCAGGGCTGCATCTTCGGTCTAGCTTTCAGTGGTGGCCTTGCTTTATTGTGCCTTTAAGCAGATAATTACAATACATTGACTCAATGTGAGTTCTCATGAAGTAGGTTTTCTTAGCAGGGTAGTTCTTGGATTCCCCAAGCCACTGGAGTACACAGACTCTTCTTCTTCCTACCAGCTCTGTGACCTTCTGGTCTATAGTAAACAGAGCCAAATGTGGTGCTCAGTCCGAACAGATTCCCCTATGGAATAGCTTTAATCTCTCAAGCTCTCTAGTGCTCGATGCTACCGTTGGTCAACTCGGCCCTCTGTCTCTTTCTGCTTTTGCTTTACTACCTTCTTCTTTGGTTTCTGTCTCTCAGTGTTCAGTCCTCCTCTCGGGGTTCACCCTGACTCACTCTCTTGCATATTCTGTCTTTGTTCATGGCTTTGAGTCATTTGTTCCCATGTTTGTTTGGTTCCTCTTCCGCCACTATCGATTCACCTTTTGCATCTGCACTTGGAGTTCCCTGTTCGACATCATCATGAACACTCAGGAAGTGGCCACATGTCCTCTTCTAAATAGTGCCAGCCTGCTTCGTCGATTTGTTTCTTCAGTTACGTCATGGATGAAGTCTTTCCTCCACCGAGGCGGTCAAACAAACTCCAAATATTTACCAATCACAGCGTATTCCTTCGCCGATTCTGCTTCCTCCATAGAGCGCAATCTCAGCCGTCTGATCTGGGGCCTCCAAATCTGACCCCATACGCATGTCCTGCACGATTGACTTGCTTGACCAATAGCACGTGATCAACGACGGTTTTCTCTCACCTTCGCTTGCCACACGTTGATCGTTGAGTGGGATTGCTTCACTTTCTCCAAAACCTCTTACCGTTTGTGGGCACCCCAATCAATACCGCCAGTTTTCCAAAGCGCGAGTCTCGCCTTTGTACATTAGCACTTTTTCATTTTTCCGCCTGCGGTTCTCTGGTTCGCCATGCGTCCGTGTGCTCAGGCTTCCTCCATTTTGGCCCTATGCACCAAAATCCACCTCCTTTTCCCAATCCGGGGCTCCCAGGGGCTACTTTGACCTCCCGCGCAGTCTCCATGGGCCTCGGTCAGTGCACTTTGACCGAGGTCCTCGTCGTTCCATGTTGGCTGCCAGTGCCACTGGTTCAAGGTGTTTTTTATCGTTATTTTGGAATTTTTAGAGATTTGTCCCGACCTGATATAGTCATGGTTCTTTGACAGTTCTTGATGGATCCAATTCAGATCACGGCCTTCCCATTGAAAAAAAAATTGGACCACCAAAAGTTGTTTTTCTTTCAAGAATCAACTAAGTGAGGATACTGCTGTCTCACTTGTCCAATCTCAATCCACTTTACACTACTCGGCTTTGAACCTTTGAGTCCAATTCTGAGGTACTCAACATCTCCCCTACGCATCGTCCTCACCTTCCTATCCAAAAGTGCGTCTTCCTGCAATTCATTAAGATATTCAGGTAGTAGGTCATGAATACAAGGCAATTGACTTTGCTCTTCAGGATCCTCAATCATTGAAGGTTCAAACAATCTCAAGAAATCTGCATTTATGACTGAGTAGATGTGCATGTAAGTTGGTAGATCAAGGCGAAAAGCATTCTCACCAATCTTCTCAAGTATCCTAAAAGGTCCATACCCGATAGGCTTTAGCTTTTTACCTTCACCTTGCATCCTGTCCTTGCTGATATACAACCAGACCTGGTCTCCAACTTAAAAACTATGCTCCATCCGATGCTTGGCTCTTTTGCAGTTGTTCCTGTACTGCCTGGTGGATCTCATGGATCTGTTCAATGAACCTAGTTACCTTGTCCACATCACTGCGTCCATCAACCGTGGTATCTTTACCAAAGACAAAATCCAAAGGAGACCTTGGTATGAAACCAAAACAGGTCTCAAAAGGAGATCTCTGTGTAGAAGAGTGTTTTTCTCTATTGTAAGCATGCTGCACATAAAACAAATGTTCATCCCAAAGCTTAGGATGTTTGCTGCAATATCCCTTGAGTAACTGGTTCACTATCCTGTTAAGTACTTCTATCTGGCCATCAGTTTGTGGATGAAAAGTTGTGCTTTTCTTCATTTGGGTGTCCATCAGTTCCCACAGACTTGACCAAAACTTCCCCACAAATCGGGTGTCTCGATCAGATACAATAGAAGTGGGTAATCCAAAATGAACCCATACATGTTCAAAGAATAATTTTGCACTTTGTTCAGCTGTAATTTGTTTATTACAAGGTATCAAAATACACATTTTGCTAAACCTATCCACAACCACATATAGATAATCATGACCTTTCCTAGATTTAGGCAGTCCTCCAACAAAATCCATGGACATACTTTCCCAAGGGTGAAAAGGAACTGGTAAAGGAGTGTACAAGCCTAGCTTTCTATTGCTAGGCTTGATTTTAGCACACATAGTACACCCTTTTACATATCTAGAAATTGTCTCATTCATTTTCGGCCAATAAAAAAAACTTTGCAGTTGTGCAACTGTTTTACTTACCCCAAATTGACCTGATATCAGAGAAGTGTGTTCCTCTCTAATTATCTTTTCTCTCTTGGTTTATGGAATGTAGAGTTTCCCACAATGATATAAGAGTCAGTCCTTCACATGATAGTCCAACTCTTCTACCTTTTTGCCTTGACTCAAAGTTGCATATACATCTTTAAAGTCTATATCTTGAGCATATTATTCAATGTAAATTTCATGTAGTACAAAATTTTCTTAAGTATAGTAGATGCATTTATAATGGGTCTAGATAACATGTCTGCAACTTTGTTGTGTATGCCCTTTTTATATCTGATGACTAGATGAAACTGTTGTAGAAAACCCATCCATCTGTAGTGTCTTGATTTCTGCAACTTAGTTTGGGAGTGTAAATATTGAAGTGGTTGATGATCAGTATGTATTACTGTCTCTTTGCCCATTAAGTAATGTTTCCATTTTTTCACACTCTGAACTAATGCATACAATACTTTATCGTATGTAGGATAGTTAACTACTACAGGATTAAAAGTCTCAGAATGATAACATATGGGTTTACCATGCTATTTCAACACTGCTCCGATGGCATAGTCACTGGAATCTGTTTGGATTTCAAATGGTCTTTGTAGATCAGGCAATGCTAGTACAGGTGTTGTACTAATCTTTTCCTTCAAGGTTTCGAAGTCTTTCTGATGGTTTGCCTCCTCACTAAAACACCTTGTTCAATCCTATCAAAGCATGTAAGGGAGCTGCAATTGAGGAAAAATTAGAAATGAACTTCCTCCAATATTGTGCTACTCCTAAGAAGCTTCTCACTTCTGTAGCAGACTTGGGTTCAGGCCAGTTTACAATGACTTCCACTTTAGAGGGATCTATTTTCAATTCACCACCCCCTACTATATGACCCAAATAATTTAGGAATGTTTTGCCAAATTCACATTTTGAGAGTTTAACATAAAGTTTTTCTCTTTTCAAAACATCTAATGTCTGCTTAACATGCTTTAAGTGTTCTTCGCACATTTTACTAAAAATAAGAATGTCATCCAAATACACAATAACAAAATCATCAAGAAAAGCCCTGAGTACATCATTCGTTAATCTCATGAAAGTAGCAGGAGCATTGGTCAAGCCAAAATGCATAACCAGCCACTCATACAATCCCTACTTTTTCTTGAAAGCATTCTTCCATGCATCTTACTCTGCAACTCTTATTTGATGGTATCCACTGTGCAAATCCAGCTTGGTGAAATAAATAGCTTCCTTCAATTGATCTAAAAGATCATCTATGCGAGGAAGGGGATAATGATTTTTGATGGTTATCTTATTCAGTGCTCGGTAGTCAATGCACATTCTCCATGAGCCATCTTTCTTTCTCACCAAAACGATTGGTGACCCACATGGTGATGTGCTAGGCCTGATGAATCGCTTCTCAAGCAACTCCTACACCATAGAAAATTTTAGGGGCGAATGTTCGCCCTTTGGCGAAATTAAGGGGTTTTAAATTTTTAGTGGGCGAATATTTTTTATCATAGTACATTTTACAAATCACCTCAAATAGCCCACCTTATATTAAGGGAGAGGGTAAAAAAGGTAAATTTAGCCCTTGAAATTAGGAGTTACAACCTTCCATTCGCCCATTTTCAAGAATAGGTTTTATTTAAGTGAATCCATTTGCCCAT